>KZ062213.1:157978-193976 GCA_002091835.1 Anopheles maculatus
AGGACCGATGATCAAATCTCACCGGATCGCCGCCCTGTATGCGGGACTGATTAACCAGCAACGGGCAAAAAGCAAGTCAAAGAAAGCCAAAAATGTGCAAATCTAAAACCTCGTGAGCAGTGGCGGATCAAGCGGTGGGCGGAGTAGGCCCCGGAATAGGGAGTAGGGAGTAGTGGGGCCCCGGAATAGGAAGACCCTAGCATCCATCCCCCCCTTCCCCCCCCCCCCGCTCACGTCTTTCGAAATAGTAGTAAAATACAGTTTGTAAAGGGTATATTCAATCCTTATTATGAATGAGCTGTTGTTTGCTGTTGGCCTTGGGTACAGGGGCCTTGTCTGGGGGCCACCGTTCTACACAGGGGGCTCTTTGCAAACCAAAAAAATTAGCGTTATGCTCGCCCCCCCCCACCCCCCTCCCCCCGGTCAACCAAGCTTCCGAAAACAAAAATTTGACAAGGATTCTAGAGGCCTCTACTTCCGCCTAGGGTTCGCCCTAAGTGGTTTGATCCGCCACTGCTCGTGAGGTTGTCGGTCCAAAGAAGAAGAAGAATCATTTCTTGTACAATAATGTTCAAAGCAAAAATCCACACAATCGAATCCATCTTCTTCTTCTTTCGTGGCCTGCTCCTAGGGAGCACGTCTAATAGACAAGGCCTGGTGTCCAATCCGTTTCCAGGAAACTCGGTCCATGGCTCCAATCCATACCAATTGCGAATCGTTTCTTAAATCTTTCTTTTGGCTTGCTTCGGCTGTGCTTCTTTCATTTTTCTATCACGTTCTTCTGTTCTTACACTCCTGCTGTAAGGCTGTTAGGAAGTGTTAACACATTGGACAGTCTAAGTCTCTTATTGACCTGAGATTTATTTAATTGTGTCCTACAGAACATTTTGGCTAGATTGTTGATTAATGAACATAGAAGCATATTATGAAAGGTTCCAGCGCCCTAAATGTTAACGATTTTGCAGTTGACTATATCGCTATCCATAAAGACCAATGAAGCAAAACATGCAGATACTGCTTTGAATTTTCGGAAAGAAAATCCGGGATTGCTTCTCATGAATTCGCGTAGCCATGTGGGTCCTGAAGTTTTGTTGTATTCACGCACGGTATGGGTTTCAAGTTAGTATTATATGCCACCATCCTAGGAGATTTTGGATGATTGGTATAACTCGGTCCGGAATCGCGGCTAGAAACTCCTTCAGCTTGAACAACAAAGCTCTTCTCGTGACCGGGAAACCACTTTTCTTTCCTTTTTCAACCGATAACACAGACTGCAGACACGATTCGTACTTATTTAGAAAATGGTTGCACATCCAATATCGGATGGTTGTCATCAGAACCCGGAAAAAATCTTCCCGCCATCGATAGACTCGTAATGTTTTCGTAATGCTTGTTTTCGTCGGTGAACCATTCTACAAAAGAAGTTCGTGCTGTTTAAAATGAACTCTGCACATCGTAATTCATATTTCTTACATACCGTATGTTAACTGGCACAATTCGGGCTTTTTATTTTGAAATAAAGACAAAAAACCATGTTTTAATCACTGCACAAAGGTGTAAACATTTTCACTATAGCCAAAAATGACAATCGTACAATTTGCATTTTTCGCCTGCTGCGATAATTGGTACTTCGAAGACGATATGTACCAATTATGGCTATATCGAAAAAATGCACTTTTACGATAAAATAACGATATATTTTAGTATGAAATGGTAAAATAACTTATAATTAACGTCTTAGTGAAGTTTGTTCAAAGAAACTATGATAATATGCTTTAAAATTGCTAAAATTCGATAGTGAAGTTCTTAGCAAAATGTTAAGAATTGTCAGTTTCTGAGCCACCATATTTTTAAACTGGATTATTTTACATTTGGAAGGCTGTAACATAGAAAAAAAATTGTCCACAAGCGTTCAAAAAGTGTAAAAAATTGATGATAAACATGTTTCCAAACTTTTAGAAGTGATTTACCTTGTTTAAAATGGAAAAAATAACCGTTAAGCCATAATTGGTGCTATAGCCATAATTGGTACATCCACCCTATTACCCGAATTCTCTGAATACTCCAACACAATTCGCTTCGAAGCAAAGTATTGCAAACACTCAAACCACGCGTACCCAACTGAATCCGTTCCCCGTTCATACCATTCATTTGTACAGCAATTTGTGCACCATTTCGTGGTGCATTCTTAACAAAACGAAACTCATAAACCCATTTGTGTGACCGCTTTTCTTAATATTGCTCCTTACGCGCACCGTGCTCGAACCTAGAGTTGGCAGTTTTGTCAACTTATTGCTTAAACGACAAGCTTTTACGGCTCGCTCAACCGTTGGCTGCAAGCAAAACTTTGTGCCCTTTCACGGTATTACTCGATACAGACTAATTAACGGTGTGCACTCTAATCACGTACCCGTTGCTTGTGTGTATAAGTGTGATTCTTCTCCTCCCATTAGTTTGGTTACCGAATGTTACCTAAAGGGATGAAGATTTGTACTACTTCGCGGTAAACCCGCGTCCCAGGAGCGTTGTGTGCTACCTGCATTTCGTTGTCTTTTGAATAAGAAATAGCGATGGTGACGGTGTACCATTGTGCAATAAACCATCATGACCGTCTGGTTCTAGCGACTGTTGTTACTATTGGCAAAAATGGAATCACAAAAAGAGCAAAGCGTTGCTTCCCATTACACTCCGCTTCATCTCGGCCGTGCAAGTAACAACGAAAACGTAGTAATATAAGGTGCTCGTGAGGAGAGAATTGTTGTTTTGGGGAGAAAGAATTGTGCAAGCTCTCTTACCACGCTCGGAAGACATACTTTCAGGCAATAACGTTAAAGTTTTTCGCTCAAGTAAGGCTGCACCAGGAGTCGAAGTTAAGATTATGCACAAGTTTTCAACAAATGCAGTTCAAGTGTAGGAAGTATGCTTTCGCCCATTGTGATGTTGAAGTTGTCGGCAGAGCTCGTGCAACCTTTAGTGGGGTGCACGATCGACTGGAGTGTCGTCTTTATAATACACTCCACAGTAAGTATGTTCGGTGTTCGAAAGGGGAAACCTTCGAACTCAATCACTTCCAGCAACACCGTCGCCGTAAAGTAATAGTTTTGACTTAAGCATTGACAAAAAACTTATCCTTCTGGATGCAAAACACAACCCAGTACAGCTCATGGCGAAGGACAAATTCAAGTTAACAATCAGGATAAAATGCAAACAAAGAAAAAAACGGAAGAAAAAGCCCACAATGAAAAGCTTTCCCCAGGGTACAGAGACAACCGCATCTTATCACGGGTAGGGTACTTCATACACCTTCTTCATAGGCCAAGGATTATATCAGGTTTACGCCACGCCTAGCGACGAATTGAATCAAACACACTCCCGTCAGCTTACCGACGGGGAAACCAACGAGAAAGGTCAACGAGTGTCCCACAAACCCGGCGAAGACGAACGATGCAGCTGATAGACCACGTGCACCGCTGTTTCGCGAGGACGCTTCATGACGCGATGAATTTTACACTCCACCGCGTCACACGATCTATCACGGCGATCGGCGCAACCGAGAAGAACCATATTTATGCCGCCCGGTTTACACTGCAGCGTGAGATTTATGTGTACAGCGTATGTTGCTCCTGATGCTGCCAATGTTTGCCATTGGGAAGACTGATTTTGCTCGTGATTAAATCCTTTCCCCGTACCGAGTCTATGGTACTTTCGTGCGAAAGAACGCGGCATGATTTGTGATTGCGGTGCGTTGCTTGTGTGTATAAGTGTGATTCTTCTCCTCCCATTAGTTTGGTTACCGAATGTTACCTAAAGGGATGAAGATTTGTACTACTTCGCGGTAAACCCGCGTCCCAGGAGCGTTGTGTGCTACCTGCATTTCGTTGTCTTTTGAATAAGAAATAGCGATGGTGACGGTGTACCATTGTGCAATAAACCATCATGACCGTCTGGTTCTAGCGACTGTTGTTACTATTGGCAAAAATGGAATCACAAAAAGAGCAAAGCGTTGCTTCCCATTACACTCCGCTTCATCTCGGCCGTGCAAGTAACAACGAAAACGTAGTAATATAAGGTGCTCGTGAGGAGAGAATTGTTGTTTTGGGGAGAAAGAATTGTGCAAGCTCTCTTACCACGCTCGGAAGACATACTTTCAGGCAATAACGTTAAAGTTTTTCGCTCAAGTAAGGCTGCACCAGGAGTCGAAGTTAAGATTATGCACAAGTTTTCAACAAATGCAGTTCAAGTGTAGGAAGTATGCTTTCGCCCATTGTGATGTTGAAGTTGTCGGCAGAGCTCGTGCAACCTTTAGTGGGGTGCACGATCGACTGGAGTGTCGTCTTTATAATACACTCCACAGTAAGTATGTTCGGTGTTCGAAAGGGGAAACCTTCGAACTCAATCACTTCCAGCAACACCGTCGCCGTAAAGTAATAGTTTTGACTTAAGCATTGACAAAAAACTTATCCCTCTGGATGCAAAACACAACCCAGTACAGCTCATGGCGAAGGACAAATTCAAGTTAACAATCAGGATAAAATGCAAACAAAGAAAAAACGGAAGAAAAAGCCCACAATGAAAAGCTTTCCCAAGGGTACAGAGACAACCGCATCTTATCACGGGTAGGGTACTTCATAGCACACCTTCTTCCCAGGCCAAGGATTATATCAGGTTTACGTCACGCCTAGCGACGAATTGAATCAAACACACTCCCGTCAGCTTACCGACGGGGAAACCAACGAGAAAGGTCAACGAGTGTCCCACAAACCCGGCGAAGACAAACGATGCAGCTGATAGACCACGTGCACCGCTGTTTTGCGAGGACGCTTCATGACGCGATGAATTTTACACTCCACCGCGTCACACGATCTATCACGGCGATCGGCGCAACCGAGAAGAACCATATTTATGCCGCCCGGTTTACACTGCAGCGTGAGATTTATGTGTACAGCGTATGTTGCTCCTGATGCTGCCAATGTTTGCCATTGGGAAGACTGATTTTGCTCGTGATTAAATCCTTTCCCCGTACCGAGTCTATGGTACTTTCGTGCGAAAGAACGCGGCATGATTTGTGATTGCGGTGCATTTTATAGCTGGCCAAAGCTACAGGAACAATTACGACAGGTGCCATGATCTGGCGGTGCGATCAGAGATGGAAATGAAACATATTGATAAAGCGTGTGTTTAAACATGCGTAGCGAAATATTTATCCTACCGGAGGCTTGCTGAAAGGGTAGGCTGTGGCTTTTGTAAACATTTATGTACATAATTATTTCAAACATTTGCACAATATTGACCCACCACTGTGACAAACATTTGCTAGCCATTTAACACCACTGGGTTATCGGTGGCCCGGTGAAGGATAATGCTGATTGTCTACACCACAACCGGCGTGCAAATTTGATGCGACGGTTCATTGATGGGGATACAAATGCGCACGTGGGAGAAACAGAAAGAGCTAGGTAATGAGAATAAAATGATAGAGCGCTCTTCTGTAAGTTATCCCAAGGACGATGGCTTAATAGACGAGAATGAGATTTCTCAGAAATCAGACAATAGTAATGCAAATTGATTATGACACCTGTTGCAGATAAACTTCAATCTTAAGTTTAAAGTAGCAAGCTTTGTACAATATGTGTATTGAACCAACTTTAGATAAGTCCTAAAACAAGTTATTAAAATTAAAAAAATACACAATAGCAAAAATATTCTGTAAAACTAATAGATGGTAGAGAATTTTAGAATAAATAAGCTTCATATTGAACCATCATGATAATCATTCCACAATTTCCTAACAAGCTTAAAGATTGCTTATCCCTACCCGAGGTCAACAAACTTATTATGATGTTTTTTTTTTTAAACTCCCTCTCGTATTTTCCATCCTTCTTGAAAGCGGAAACGCGTCGATGCAACTTTATCTCATATTTTCTCATTTAACGCCTCTTAACGAGCTGCCTTCCTTTTTGCTGTTCCACTCGTTCTGATGTAGAGAGACTAGAGATAACAACAACAACAACAACAACGACAACAAAAAATGCAACTCTGCCGGTTGTCATAGTTTTCCGTAAAAAATGTCTTTCATCTTCAGGTCCAGGGTTCCGTGTGTCTTGTGAGGAAGTAAAGATGAAATCAACACAAGCACACCGACGACAAAAATGACACGGCCCGTCTGCGCGTTACGTCGAACCCGAACCGGAAACAACCACCGTCCCACGGAACGGTCCGTTATCGGCTCTCAACTGTGATCAAAATTAATTCCACTAAATTGATTCAAAATTCCCCGTCCGCGAAAGTAAATTATTGGTCCCTAGGCAGGGACGCACATCTCGCCGGTTTCCTGTTTCTCTCTCTCTCTCTTGCTCCACAATGAAGAATCTTTTGTGCAGCTGGGCTGTCTGAAGTGCGTTCGAGAAAGGAGGCATAAGTGTCCCTTGTTTCCGATCGCTACCTCCCCCCGGTGGGCTTTCCCACGCAACCGAAATGGGATTGGACCCTTTGGAACTTCGCAACAGAAACAACTCAAAACAGTGGCCCCGGGACTGAACTTGTGCCGTTCAGTTGAATTCATTTTCCTGACACTACTGCTACCGGAACCGCACTGTATAGTTTCCCATCGCCACTATTTACAACGCCCAAAATGGAACGATTTTCCCGAACTGAAACCTCTTTCACCGCCGGGCGTTCAGTGTGGTTCGGAAAGGCGGACGATACTTGAGCGTCAGTTTGAGGAGATAAAGAGGGAGGGGGGGAGAGTAGTGAAAGCAGCAAATTGAGCAGAATGGGTGTAATTGAAGGCGTTGAAATTTATTGTTTCTTGTACTTGAAGCGTACAATTTATATCCCCACGGATGGATACACAGCCACGGAGTTGGGGGTGCTGAGCGTTTGGTTGGAGTGCTAAGGGGCGACTGATTTCAATTCCTTGCACCTTTTGTTAGCCCACACAACTTCAGCCCCATGACAAAAGTAATTCTAGGCCTGTGAAAGTGTACACGGACGGTGGTGCGAAGGTTGATACAGATGAGATTTTTCTTCTATGCACCCACGAACGTAGAAAAAACACCCGTAAGTAAACGAAAATGGAAAAGAATTTAATTTCGTCTACTCCACTTGTGCCTAGTACCGAAGAAAGGGCGACTGGTTCCAAATCTGGTTAATGTTTTGCTGCTTGAAAATGTTCCTATGATACGCCGAGAAATTGAGGGCGGTTGTATGGATTGGTTCGAGAACGAAAGGTAACATCCGTGTTGTACCGTTGGTCCTTAGACTGAGCAATCGGCTAAGAAATGTACAGGGAGTAGATATACAACAAAAAAAGCATACACACACACACACACCAACACTCTCACAAGGTGAGCATCCATTGTGGGGTCCCACCGAATCTACTGTCCGTGGGAGACTAATTCAGTGAAGCTTATGAATAAATTATGAATTGCTCAAGTCTCCTGTGACTACGGTGGCGTACGTCCTTTGGCAACTGTGGCATCGTTGGGGTGTTTGCTGCTGCAAGCATTCCAAAAACCATCTTGTTTTTTTGTTTCTCCGCTCCTTCTCTCCTTCCCTTCGCTTGCATCCTTTCGCTATTTGCGCTCTGTTATTCATGGTGATAGTCCTAGGCAAAAACAAACATTCATAAAGTAGTGCAATTACGGTAGGAATACCAATTAGAGCTCCGTTGCCCGGCGGTTTGCAGGATGTGGGTACGAGTTCCTGCGAGTATTTTTCGCTGCTCATGCTGATTTTTTTTGTTTTCATGCTGCTGCTAGTCTTTTTTTTACCCTAATGTTACAATTCACGCTGCACCGTAGAATGCTTTGCGGCCAGTGCAAATAATAGCGCACGACAAACAGACGGGAAATGAACTTTTAACTCCTTCAAGGCGTTAGCGGTCCGTGCCCCAATTCGTAAGCCCGGGATCTCGGTTTACTTTTATTAAGCAGACAGCTTGCTTCGGTGCCCTCACAGACAAAATATGCTTTCTCCTGCTACTCATCGTTTTTCTCACGCAAAACCATCGCGTGCGAGTGTATTGCAATGCAGTTTCGCGAAAAGCAAAGTATCAGGAGCTACCCGAATTGGTAACAAATTGGGCGCAAACCACCAGCACCAGGTTCGTAACCGGATGCGCCGCTGTACGGTCAGATTTGCAACACCACAAGCATACAGTGGGAAAGTTTTCAACAGTACACCGTGGCCGGAAATTGCAGACCATTTCGGTAGCCGGGTACGATTTTAGTAGCCGCTTCCGGCACTAAATGGTTCCCACCGGGTAGCGAAAGAACATCGCCGCCCGTTCCGTTGATTGGCGGGCTGGTAAGTTGTGCCAGTGCGACCAGCGACCGAACATGCCTGACTTATTCATGGATTATGAGTTTATTAAATAAAAGTTATGCATCGCGTTTAAGCCTCGTTTCGCGCGTGGGAAACCATTCTGCGTGGAGTTTTTTTTTTGCGCTGGCCGTGCTTTTCTGTCTTGAGTGTCTTGCCTGGGACAATTACGGCAGCTTGTTTGAAATGAATTATTGCACAATGCACGGCGCCCGGGATGCTGAATTATGCACGTGTGGATTATGGGCGGGTAGCTTGATAGCCGGCCGCAATCTACTGATTACATGATGATAGGATGGCTTTTGTGGGCATAAAAAAGGGAAATCCTTTCAGCTGCAAGAGGCAGCAGAACCAGCAGCGCCCTATTAATCAAGCACAATACAAAAGTTTCGTTCGTGAAGTGCGCTTGTTAGCTTTATTGGATGATGGAAAATGGATGAACAATTAGGTTGTGAGATTGCAAAAAAAACAAATCCATTTAATAGACTCACTAATGTGATAAAAACTGCACGATTGTTTTACACTATTATTTACTTTTGAGCTTTTTTTTCCATTCAAAGTTTGTTGCATATTAACGCTATGGCAATGCACGTAGAAGTAATTACAAATTGTGCATATCAAACTATGCAAAGTGAAAATGAATTCTACGAAACAGAAAGAAGAAGTAATTAAAATACTTTTCCCTAATCCACACTACAAACA
This sequence comes from Anopheles maculatus, assembly GCA_002091835.1. Taxonomy (NCBI): domain Eukaryota; kingdom Metazoa; phylum Arthropoda; class Insecta; order Diptera; family Culicidae; genus Anopheles; species Anopheles maculatus. Next base: position 167,003 of record KZ062213.1, read on the forward strand.
ACACTGCGCCTAGCCTCTACAGCAATCACTAACACAGTAATAACCCTCACGTCCGTCGTCAATTCGAACAACATCTGTTAGAGAAAACAATTCAATAACACTAACCCTTGGCACCGCTGAAACGCCCGGAACATTGTTGCAGGAATGCAGATTTGTTAAAACACAATCTAAAAGCAACAACGGAAATCCAGCTCGAAACTTGTTTCAATTAATCCTCAACATTGCAAACATCAATTTACAGTGCAGTTAAATAAATTTTCTAATGAATCAGGGAAAGTTATTTCCAACTTTTTCGGCTACTCGGGACAAAACTTTCGCTCACCGTTCCCTTCTAAGGCGAGCGAGTCCAGTAAATGTGGTTCGGGACGCTGGAAAATGGAAAGCAACTGCAAGGATTCCCGCTTCACCGTGCAGCATATTTCAACATCAACGTTCTGGCGCTATGTCTCTCGCTCTCTCTCTCTCTTTCTCTTCCTTACTCTTTTTCCCTTACTACCGTTGCTCCCAACCGAATAGTTCCTTCATCCTCACCGAATCCGATGCTCCGACCATGGTGACGTGCTATCGTGACGCTGTGCAACGTGGCGAGACCAAGTTAATGGGTGTTTGTTGTTTGTAAGGGCGAAAGTTTTCGTGATATGGTTCGTGCCACAGGCTCCCTACGTTCGGTAATATTTACAAATTTCGTACTCCACACAGTACCACCGTCTGTGCACGATTCTTTGCTCCACAGTTTCCCTTCCATACTGCCCTCGTTGGTCCCTGGAAAATGGTGAGGAATTTAACCCATTACGACCGATTAACAAGAAAAACCAACAATTTAAAACGCTTCTATATACCCGCTACGCTGCTATCACGCTCCCTTCCTCGGACGGGATGATCTAATGCACATTTTTGCAACCTACCTCCCGGCAGCTACCGAACAGCGCTGGGGACAAGATTAAGTTTGAATTAGCCACGGGGAGATAAGCAGTGATTCGTAATCCGGTGCAATTCATCCCAAACGACCCGAACGAAACGAAAAGTGAAAACAACAATCTTTCGCATCAGCAATGAATCGTCAGCGTTGGACGAGAAATTAACTGTGCTGGATTCTGTCACTCAAAATGCCAGCAAATGAAAACGATTTCACAAAAACAAATAATTAAAACAGTTTTACACATTGATTTCGAGCTTTTTTTCAGACGGTCATACGTTTGATTAATTAAATTTTTGATACAGAATGCTAGAATGTTAAAGCAAAGTGATTCGTTTAATGTTTATCATTGTTCGTACGATTTTTAAATAAAAGTAATTAGATTTTTACAGTCACATTCCCAACCATTTTACATTTCTTTATTGGTTCTTGACAATTTGAAATCCTACGGAAAGGCAATTACAATGTATTAAAGTAAATGTAATCATCTAATCCAAAATATCAAAATATCATAAATTTTATGTCTATGTCTATGAAGTACAGAATTCCGCTTTACCAGTTCCTGTGTATCGTATAGAAATATGGCTTTGGAGTTGTCAATTTGACCTACCATTGAATAAAAATCTTTTTGACAAGGAATAGAAATAGGCATATGCTCCGTAGCCACATCAATATCCAGGACATCTAAGTATTGACAAGCACCATTGAACTACCGATACGAGTCCACAGTCATCAGACGTTCGCACTTGTTTGAGGCTCATGGAACATGTAATAATAAGAAACAGATATCCAGTTGGCATATTGAAGACTGACTACCTATTAGGACAATTAGGATAGAATTAATCGACCGAAGACTTCTCGTGGTACATCCATTCTAAAGAAATAAGAATGCAAGTTAGCTTCATACATAGTACAGAGCATACCGGGCCGTATGGTTTCTAAATGTCCCGTTCAGATAATGATCGTCTTCACAAAAACATTGTCCACAACCGATCAGAAGAACTGTTGTTTAGCTTCATGGGTATTTTAATATACCTTCCCGAACTGTCTAAGAATATCCAAAAAAAACTCCCAACTGAATTGCAGCTACTTCACTTCAGCAACAATCCCTACAGTGGTTCCTATCGCATCAAAATCAATCGTGTATTTACGGCAAAAATATATAATTTGACAACCACTAAACTCGTAAAAAACTTGCATTCTAATACCAAGAAACTTTTTCGGACCAGCTTACGTCTTTGCATACAAGTTTTGAATTATGATAAGTTGCCATTTTACCGAGCCAAATAAATTACTCCATCTCAAACAGTCGTGTTATGAAAAACTATTACAATGTAATAGAGATATAATGAAAAATGATGCTTAGATAAAGTTGTGCCAATAATTAAATTGATTTATTCTTAAAATGTATTACATGTTGCTAATGCTACTAATTTCATATATATATTTTTAATTTAATTAAGCTTAAAGTCTTCATGTATTGAGAAAATTGATATGCTTATATAGGATGATTGTGCTTGCGTAGAGTTTTCAAGCGATTGCAATAAACACAAATAACGACAAAAAAATGTGTGTCTTATTAACAAACCGAACGTCAAACTTTGCTACACCTTTCGCTCTACTTTATGACAAAATTTGACCACTTATTGTGAAGCGATTTCAATATTCAAACATCCGCTCAGCACGCCGATGCATAAACACCTGTTCTCAGCATAAACTACAAATAACATGGCAGCCAGCATGTTTTCTATGAACTTTCACCAAAACGCGCCTCACACACAAGCTTAAACCCGAACAGTTTTCCAGGAACAATCAGGCAAACTCTCAGTTCGGTGCCTAGGTTAACCGACCCTAGGAAAAGGTAAAAATAGGTTATCACAATTGTTATTCTTTTTCCTATGGCGCTTCAGGACACCGTAGGACAGTGGTGGGCTGAGCATCCTTTGCTATTGCTCACTCTATCGCTCCGTATTGCCTTCTTCCTCTATCGCTGCACAACCACTACCACGGAAGAATGTTGAATAACAGGATGGCAGTAAAATGGCATCGGCGACACGATTCTTCCTTTCACAGGCGATGCCAGACCGTTCTGAACAAGAGCAAGTCACGAAACAAAATATAGCCCGAGGAATTGTCGAGCGCCTGCGACCGGAGCAGACGGAGGTGCTACAAAAGTCCTTTGTTCCGACGTTTATCAAACCGACACTATCGTTTCCCTTCAATATTTTCCCAAAACCGGAGCCCCAGAATGCGGTGAGGCTGTGCTGTTGGGCCGCAAAGATGGCCGGTCGCTGCTGGCTGCTATTGTTGCTATTCAACTGCCAGCGGAGGCCAGTTGGTTCCGTTCTATACACGCTTTAAATGCAACGAAACCCGTTCACAAGAGTGCCAGCACTCGACACCCACTTTCGGACGATATCTTAAGAAGCAATGCTGAAGCATGCACTTTGGTTAAAATACCTTCTGCGAAACCATTAGTGGTGTATTTGATTTATGCAATCCGATGGTGTACGGTAGTTAAAGCGTTCGCATTTGAATCGTACAACGACCGTGCTGCGGAAACGAGAGAAGATTGATTAAGTGGCCTGTGCATTGTTTTTGTTATCTTACCATTTGCTTTGTTCTTCTTCTTTTGATCAAACAGAGAAGTTTTGATTGAAACTTTTCTTGTTTTTCATATTTTGACGGAATGTTTTAGAATAGAAATTAAAGAGTTGAAATTTTTCAAAAATTTCTTACATCAGTTCAGAACAGTAAAACCAGACATTTGAGCTACAAAATACAATACTATCCAACGCTTGTAACGTGCTGTATGATAAGGTAAAAACGACAACAAAAACATTCATATAAAAAGTGCTAGATGAATGCAAATTGCAAACACCTAACCGTTTAGTTGGACCCGGTGCTGAAACATTAAATGAAATATGGAAGTTAAACTTGACATTACATGCAAACCGCACGGACTGAACCGTTCCCACTAGCGTAGACCACCCAGCCAGTCCAGAACACTTACCACCACACTGCCACAGCCGAGGATCATTAGAAATGTGTTTAATTTCCACAGTGCAAGAACACATTCGGACAACTAGAGCCACAAGCACCAGTCCCACTCCAGCCAGCTTCAATCGCTCTGCCTGGCGAAACGAAATGTTCATGCAACAATTATTTCACACATAAGTTTTCCCTGAGCTCACGCGAATGAACAAACCCGTGCCGTTTGCGAGCCTCGGTGATTTTCCCACGTCCCGACCGGTAAGAAAACTGGTGAGCACTGGTAGGTTGCGGGTAGGTGTAAAGGGTTGAATTGTGCAAAGTAAACACACGGGCACCAACTGCGACCGAGCCGGAACAACTTTAACGACCTGATGATGGTCGCAAATTTATGCTTCCACAGTGAAGACAAACCAACCTCGACACCACCGTACTCCACTGTATCGGATGATTTTGTTAACGAAGGACATGGGTTGAAATGAAAAATTCAAAACTACAACCCAACGGTGCGGTGACAAAAAACTATCAACACAAATGCAGGAACTTTTCGCTAAGTGATTAAAAGGAGCCCTAGTTTCATACAGCACGGTTCAACTGGAATGGACGACACCTGGCAAACAAACAGTGCACGAGCTGAAGTGATTGTTAAATAGAGGTTGTAAAAAATATATTGTTGTTCAACAGCGATCGTTAAAGATTGTTTGCCGTATCCATTCCAGTAGGTCATAAAACTTCAACGACACACAAGCAAATATCGTAGCATTCTCCAGAGTTTTTAACAGTAAAAAACAGCAGATCAATTAAAATTTGAAAGTAATGTTAGAATTTGATATGTCCCTTAAATATCAAGGAAATCCAATAAATAATCCTCACATACATTAATTATGTTACATCCAAACTATGCTTAGTAATAATGTCTACCACTTCCAGCATCCACAGTAATTTCTTCTGGCTAACACGTATATCAAAATACTGTTGACGGCGAAATGTGAGTTGTTATGGGAGCAATGTCAATTATTGATAGATTAAATTGATGTCAAAATATTGTAGTTTATTGTAGTGTGAGTCGAAGTAGAAGCTTATTTAATAGTACAACCTCGGCAAAAACTCTCAATGGACGACATATAATAACGGTTCAGGGGTAGATTAAAACTGTAGAAGCAAATGGCGGGAATGAGGTAAACTACAAGGTCTTTTGACAGCTCCTTGGACGTCAAGACCTTTTCGATTGCGAGATCTCTTGGACGACAGGACCTTGTACGATAGCACCTCTACAGGGTCAAGTAATCTCAAAGTCTCAACGCGGTAGACAACGAATCTAAGCTCATTAGACTCTTTGTAGACGAGATTTCTTGAACAATGAGGACCTTTCAGCTATTAAGTATTTTCCTGACCAAGACTCTTGAACAACGAGGACTCTTTTATTACTAAGTTTCTTCTGTTCAAACCCGTCGACTATGAGGTCTCTTGAATATAGAGTACTATTTCATTATATTATCCTATAAAAAATTTAACTTAACAAGGTTCCTTAAAAAGAATTAAGTATAGTTTTACAGTTATTGTATAACAAAGTTATTAACTTATCCTCGGTTTCGAGGCCCGAGTTCATTGCACCTAAACATCTACCATAGTACCCAGTCACTCCAGAGATGAATTTCAATAGTGGGGGAAGTAAATATTACCCAGCCATACAGAATATTATTTTCAAGAACGGTTTACTGTAGATTTAATTGAAAATACTATCAACTTCTGGCACTTCGTATGCCAGAAAATAGAATATGGAAAAAAAGATTCATTTAACGTTTTACCAAATTTATAATTATCAATACCGAACGCCAAACTCTCCCATTTGCGTCTCCTCAGTTGCCAGCTCACCCCAAATTAAATGTACCACCATTTCTTGAATGCTCATTGCCAATCACTTTTCACCAGTCTGGCCCATTTGATTTGTTCTGATGCTAAAGTAGCCCCGAATTAGGGTACTTGTTACGAATACGGGATAATCGTTTCCCACCGTGGCCACTAAATCATGCTCGTACGCTCGTGGGAATCCGACAAAAACGGGAACGGCACACTGAAACCACCGAGCGCCAGATATTCAGACGAAGCTTTGAGCTAAAGCACAGATAGTTGAACTGCGGCACACATCGTTACCATCTCTCCACAGTCGAAACCGTTGGCTGACCTGTTTCAGAACGGGGATCCATTACCGCAACTCAAATGACCACCCCAGTGCCATAAATATTCGCTCATTATAATGAATTTTTCGGCCAATCTCGTTTATCCCGGTTGGCTGTAGCAACTCTAGCACGAAAAGGATTATTAGAATATTCTGGCCGCTGGACCCAACGCCCGAGCTGTGATCCGATTCGGATGGTGGTATTGAATTGGTGAGCATGGGAACGCGACCGTACATTTCATGTGCGTCTTTTTTCATATTTCATACCAATCGCTCGGCTCTGCCGCCTGTCAAGCCGTCCATTTGACCAATCAAGTAAGTAAATCATAAGCTCACCGATATGGCTTTATTATACGTTTCATTTGAAAAGAGGTTCTAGAAACGTTTCTGCAATGAACATTTCAGTCCATATTTATCAAATGAATTATTATTAAATTGTTTAACTACTAAAAACTAACACATTGAACAATACGCAAAACCAATACTGATAGTGAATGAAAAGAGTGAATCACTGAATTTCACAAATACGATAGTATTTAGTTAATGAAATTAAAAACATATTCCAAACAAGATTAACCTCTAACTACACTCCAAGGTATAACTTTTAGATACACACAAGCATAACTATTATTAGTTTATGAGCAACGACCGTTTGCTCCCTTGAAATGAATTTTCCTTTGCGCACCACGTCCTATCCTCCGCGCACATCTAAAATCCCCTAAAGCGTTTGCCAATGTTTCGTATGCACATTTTTAAACATATTCATACTCGCTATCAAACCGTACACGCTCAGGTCAGCGCGATAGTATTGTCAACCATACGGTCATTTCACACATGCTGAGCATGTTGCTCCGGGCGCATTATTTATAAATAAATGCAAAAGATTCCTTTAAATACATGCACGATGCGCCATCCTGCTATACAGTCACATCCTCACAGTCACACACACACACACGCGTGCACAACAGTACGGCAGGAAACAGAAAGAAGCAAATAATTTCAGATATTTATTCCTGACTGAAACGGCCAAAACAAAAACCAACCCACGAAGCACGAAGGACAACAGAAGCGGGAACTGTCGCGGTGAACAGCCCGCTTCGGCAAACCATTTGCACAAACCGTTGCCGTTTTGCCTCCGGCAGTTGCCTGCACTATCTTCCGGTGCGAGTGGTTCGTGCGGCTGCAAATGCATTCAGAAATTATAAATTATTAATGAAATATGTACGTTTTCAACACCCAACCGCTAGCATCTGCTGGCAGCTCGCTTGGCTGTGTGTGTGTGTGCGTGCACGTGTGTTAGTGGTGTTAGTAGAACATTTTTCATTTAGTTGATTTGCTATCTTTATCTGGGTTATGTTTATCGTTAAGCAGGAACAAGCTTACCCCTTTTCGATGTGTCTGTCTCGGCTCCATATACCCTGTCAGGTTGCCGTTGTGTGCAGCTGCTCTATCCATTTCTTTAGCCTCGTTGAAAATCCCATCACAAGCTGTAAGGATTCAATAATGCACCAGAAGAAAAGTAGCATGAACCGAATTACATCCCTAAACCGTTCACAGCAAGCATCTGGTATCGTTGCAAATTTGCCACAAATCATTTGATCATCTTATCTCGGGCATGCGATAACAGCAAAACAGCACAAACCACAGCAACAAACGAGTGTTATTGGCAGATGTGTAGCGTTGTGCCCGAACCCTCCATGGCAGACATGATCATTTGTGCACAGTGCAATCAGACCTCAGAACTGATGCCGTTCCGGGCACTTGAAACTAGAGCAGAGCATAAAGCTGATCCATTCCTGTCGAGGTTTATGCCGATGAGAACCTTTTTTTTCTTGACGCAACGAGAAAAACTGAATTTTGGAAATGAATTCCTCTACAGCTACTTCACTGCTAACTAACCCGCTCAGTTCCCTGTGTACCGTTGCGGTATGACTTTCCAGTGTCGGAATTCGGTTATCTGTATGTGTGTGTGTTCGTTTTTGCATGGTGCCACTTCGGTTTGTGTTTGCAATTTGCAGCACGCCTCTGGTATAATATTTATCATCTTCACTTCCAATCTCCAAATGCTGCCCGAAAAGAATGAAAGCGATTATTCCTAGCTAAGCTCGTTCTCGACTAGAAGGCACTAGATTCGCTCCGCTCCACACCAAACGAACGAACAACTGGGAAGGAAAGTCTTTCTTCATCCTCAACCTCATCCCCATCGCCAAACCGACCGACCAGACGGCACGGCACGTCATGCCGACGAACTCGATTTGTATATTTTACCATATAGATGGTATCAGCTGACATTCCGGGGTGCTAAAGACGAACCTACGCTACGCTCCGTGAAGGAAACACAGGAACGCACGTCACGGCACCAGTGCCTAGGAAAGGATTGGTAGTCTACGACACCGGATAACAGCAGCATCGGAGCACCGGAATCCGAGTGAGCGAGCCGTGAAAGTTGAAGTGTTTTCTGCCACCGGTGGACGACCGCCTCGGCGAATCTGTCCGAGGTACTGACGTTCTCTGAGTTGCTGCTGACGGACGCAAAGCGACGGACGGTGCAGCCCGAAGATATACCGTCTGACATCTAGCATTCTCGTGTACAATCGAAAGGACGGCTTGACCCCACGCAAGATGTGGACTGGGTTGCCACGCTGTCGGGTGGAGGTTGAATGCTAAGCAGCTCGTCAGCAGTGCCAACCATCTTTCGCAAACGTAAGGTACGTGATGATTACTGGGTTAAGGCTTCATTCAGTGTGACTCACACCGCTTCACGAGCTGGCAAGATGTGGGACACAGTCCCAGAAAACGGTTTATAGTTCAACGGGAAGATGATCAGCTTCACGCCACCGGTTGACGGTAGGTAGGGAATGTGTACGAGGTATGGAAATGGAGCCAGAAATCAAGACCACATGTGTGCGCCACTACGGAACGGTACTGGTGAATGGTGAACTTGCCCGGAAATTCGAAAGCATCCTTTTCAAGACCTGGGATTCCTCCTCCGCTTCCCTCCCCTTCTAGCCCTCAGGACGATGTGTGGGAGGTTGATTTTCAGTAAATCACCCGTCCATCACCCAACACCCTCCAGGATAACGTGCCCGTTATAAATAGGTTATATCTGATCGGAGAGATGTGTTGCTGCTACACACGACTTCCGTCCCGGGGATGATTCACGTGCTGCATGCTAAACTGTCCTCCTTGTTGTTGCCCTTGCCCTTACCCCTGGTAAGGGTAAAGATTGGCGGAACTGCTCGGGACATACGGAAGCGCAATAACTTCATCATACTCAACCTGTCGTTTGCCCCGGAGGATGGTGTTCTGCCGGTTTGGACACGAGCCGCAACGGTTGGAGTCGCGGTCGCCGGTGCGAAGTGCAAATTTCAAGGTAAGAATAACAAGCCTTACACCCGGCCTCAGCACACCAAACCGCACGTACACGGAGCGTGAGCAGCTTGAAGTATGCTACGGGCGAGCCGACCTTCAACAGCAACATACCGTGTGCCTCATCCGGGACGAAACGCACATATCCTTTTTCATAGCTAGCATCAAAACGGCCCCAGGCTCGAATAAATAGGATGCAGTCCACATTGCATCTCAGCTTCCTTTCTTATGCTGTCCTGTTCTTTCGCCGATGGGAAACAGTAGTAGGAGCAACAGGATAGTACTCGCGCCTGGACCTGAAATGTAGTACTGTATTGAAGCATCAGTTTCGCTCGCAAGAAGCTGCTTGTGAAGCTGCATTATGCATCACCGTCCACCGCGCAACACCACGTTGCTTCTGTCCGCCAGCACTGGGGACAGTTTGTATTGTGCCGGTACATATTTTTGTTATTTTGGGCATAGACACACTGGATCCCTTCGATGCAGCCAACACAATGGGCGAACAACAATGCCCGTGCTCGTGCGGGGCACTATCATTTGAAAATAATTCCTTTTCCAGTGAGAAATAATCGTAATCGGTACGCTGCGCCGGCTCTCACATATATCTGGTTCTGTGCTCAAGATCGCTGTCACCGTCATGCATCGGCTTCTTCTACCTGCCATTGCTTGCGAGGATGAAGATTCTGAAGGAGAAAAACTATGAATGCACTCCACTACATCGGTGGATTGGTGGCTCCCGAACTGGGAGACGCTTTATCTTCGGGTCGAGCCCAGAAGCCTCGTCTGTTCCTAAATAAAATGTACTGTCTCAATCTTTCAGCTAAATCCTCTTTACTTTACCATTTATACATTGTACCGCACACTGTTAGCTTCCTGAATAGCACAGACAAACGAACACCCACCTCCCGAAATGACAGAGAACAGAGATATAGAATTAACTTCCCGGATCACCCGGTCCCAACACAAACGGGAATGCACATAGTACGCATAGTAAAAAACACACCAAGGCACACACATACACCAAAACATACACCAGATGCACAGTTGCTGGAATACTTGTGCGCTGCCAAAGGGCAAAGAATTGTAGCCCGTGCCGAAGAAAACTAAATTTCCGACACATTCAAATCCAGAACCCGAGACCCATTTTTCGATGCCATCCTTTCGCCCGGGCACAATCACTGTGCCAGGGTTTGAACTTTTCAGCAGGGGATTAAAAAGAATTACCAAGCATAATTTGTATCACAAGACGCATTATTGTGGATTCCTGATGAAGCACCCGAGCATCCCGCTTAACAGTGTGTGCCGGCGAGCGAGCGAAGGAAGAAATGTGCAATCACACCCGACGGGGTTTCAGATGCAGTTTTGCATTTTTTGTTCTTTCGTTTCGTGTGTTGAGGCAAATCGCTGGCTGTACGTTGTGATGCCAACTGTTTTTTTTCTCTTTCGTTTTATATATTTCTATATCTTATTTTCATGCCATTTGCACTTGCTTTTGTTTGCCACAGCTTGCAGGTATGTTCAATATACATAACAACACAAAATTCCCCATCACACAATCGTACGGTTCCACCTAAACTGATCACTACCACCGATATCCGACCGATACCACACCTTAATCTGTTTGTTGATTTATGTTTTACCACTACTTCATGAGCTTTGATTGGCAGAAGTTTAATCCGAACTCGGTTTATGAAATAAATCCTACAAGCTAATTGTTCCATATTACTTACACGAACACTGCAGACGAAGAGTCGTGAGGCGGAATAAAGTTTCTATGGATTAACAATGTGATTTATGTTGGTAGCATTCAAATCGAGCATGATTCTTGGAAATTTTCGCAACCTGTAAACACTACTAGAGTTGTGTAAATGTGTGAAGTTGCTTTATTAAATATTTGATTGAATTCCAGGAACGGAATAGAGAAAACTAATTTTAACCCACTGCCACGAACAGTTCTCGTTCACAACCATAGCATAGGGTAAGATTGAGTGATATAGAACCATTCCATCAAAATTGTTAAAGCATGATGTTGCATATTTCTCGTTACGGAAGCTTTTCAGAATATTTCTTTGAAAACAATATTGTTTAATGATGCATCAGCTAGCAAATCCTTTGCTCATACGGTAACGATTTATTTTGAAAATCAAATATAGTGTTAGAATTATTTCAACAAACCGGATATGATTTTAAAATTAGTAGAAAACGATTATCTAGATGTAGTTTAGTAGAATTACTATGAATTCTACCCATATATTGTGCATTATATCGGTAATATTCATTCGAAACTTACCATAAATAACTCGTACACGTATTCATTGCTAAAGATACGAATTCTACGTAAAAGATTTCAAATGATGCTCTAGAGTATCATACAGTGGCCGTCACTTGTTTTTTATTCCTAGTTCGTTTACTGTTTACCACGAAAAAAGTATTCCCATTTTGAATCGTGTGGTTCATGTTCATAGGATTTCATTGCATAGCTCCATTTCTCCATCTAAAACTGCATCCAATTTGCTAAAAATTTTGCTTCACCTGAGTCATCATCATCATTATCAGCATAGTAGACGAATACATATAACAACGATTCGTTATTTATTAAGTTTAACTATAATGTTTCTGGGGCGGCCCGGTGGTAGATGCAACAGCGGCGCAGATCTTCACACGGCAGGTCCGGGGTTCAAGTCTCATCTGGGCCGCCCATAGTGAGGACTGACTATCCAACCATGCGGTAACAATAAGTCTAGTAAGCCAGAAATGGCTGGCATGACCTAAGAGGTCGTTAGGCCAAGAAAGAAGAAGAAGAAGAAGAAGAGAGAAGAACTATAATGTTTAAACCATTTTATTGCCTTAAAAGCTTAACAATGATAAAGAAAACTTTAACTGTACGAGGAACACAAGTAGGAAGAATATTAGACAAGAAATAATTCAAACTAATAGAATTGTGAGAACAAGAAGAAATCCAATATCACAAAATTCCTTATCTTTTACGACTTTTGTGGTTAATGAAACCAAACGCCATAGTACGTCTATCTCAAAAGAACGTCAAGCTTCTTTTTGAAGCCTTCTCTTGTATTTTTATGAAAACTAAAAACGATCTAATGGTCTAATGCTAACGAAGTTGATCCATCAAATGTCCAGATCGGGTTTTGTAACTCACTTAGCTAGGGTGGACTTTCCTGCTATTGAATATAAAAAAGTCACTTCAAGTTCATAGTTTTAAAATTCCGTCGTCATGTGGTAGTTTTTAAATCAGTTAAAATTAATTAACCGTTGGCATTGTTAGAACTATTTGTTAGAACTAATTGTCAATCCTCCAAGAACTTCAAGTCAATATCTATTTAGAATTGATCATACAGCGCTTTAAGTGCGTCAAATTCTTCATCCCAGAGAACCAGCAGTCCAGAAGGTAGAATTAAATTTTGTAGTTTGTAACAAGCAGGCCATACACAAGGTACAAACAGAAAAAAATACACAAATCGAATCTGGATTTAAAAAAATTAATCAGCTTCAACTATCCATAGTCCTACATCACCAGCAATCATGCTATTGATTACTGATCTACTTAGCAGTGTCTTGAACCTAATTATTATTCAAGTCTTTACCGAAAATAGCATATTTATACTCGCGCTAGAGAACTGGCTGTCAAACGGGCATACTGTAGCCTGAAAAAAATTCTTCACTCAAAACACTTTTGGCGACGCATGAATCTGAGAATGTAAAGTCAGAGGCGGATTAATTCATTACGGAAGTGACGATTCGGAAGAAGCCAAACACGAACCCCACAGGATTTAATATATCCAAGATATTTTAGGTGGATGATGTCCAATTGGATGTTTTCGGAGTTAGGATGTCTCAGGTCCTTTAATACGCCACCAGCTACGACAGTTGTCAACACCGGGTGGCTAACCTCAAGTGGCCGTTTAGTTCATTTATAGGAGGATCCGTCTCTAATTAAAGTACTCTCATACGCCACTGAAATGTGGATTCGTCCCAAAACTGTTGTGTGCTGTATTGTTTAGTCTGAAATACAACTGTTGCAGTGTTACAGCACCCCTAGAAAATGACCTACATTCTGGTTAAACAATTAAACAACAGCCCGAATAGGTATATGTTTTTTGCCCTCTTTTCTATGTCCACTATTTTTCATAAAAGACACTAAATATATTGTGATAGCCACAAAGCTACTATTCATTTCATTTGGATACCCGACATGTACTGCAATCCCTACAGTATCGATTGTTCGTACAGCAAACACACTCGCTCCATCCATTATCCACGTTGACACAGCGTTGGTTACAGATCGGATCATTGTCACAAATCAACAGCAAACCTACGCAAGGATGGTTTATAATTACGCACCCAGCCCAAATAGTGCGGGGAAATTGATATTCTCCGGCTCGTCCGATGATTATCTGATTGAACGGCAAACATTGCATAATCAACGCCCGACTTCGGTGTGGGGTCCCCCATTCCAAATTCCCGGTTCACCATTGTTGATTTGAATAAACTTAATAAATTCCCACACTCCACATTATTGCACAACCGGTATTCACCTATTCGATTCCATCGTCATTAGTCTCACCGCACACCTAGCCAAATTAAACCACCCACCATGTACGAAACAGCATCAAACACACAAAAACTTCCAATGCAAGCACCAAAAACTGTCCGTACTATAGTTAGCGTAAGCATTAGGCCAGAGCTCCAAGTATCATTCAATTGCTTGCCATCCATTTTTTGTCCAACCTCACCGCTCAGTTTCTCCACAGTTTCGCTTGCTTTCCCGCCCCGGAAAAGTGGTTATCTCCGATTGGCACTAATGAATATAGAATCGGTCGACTCGGGTCCAATATCCGCAAACGGCAAACAAAATAAATTATTTTCCCGGCGTGCAACTCCGCCGTCCGCACCGCGTGTGCACCAGGAAGATTGATTCTGTATAAATTGTTTAACTTGTTTTCTTTTCTCTCGCTGACCACCTTTCAACTTTGCCACTGCCAATTGTGGCCGGTTCGGGGATGGAGAATAACCCGAACTCGATGATAGAAACATAATTTAACCGCAATCGTACTTGCTCTGTGCCATCGCTTAATGCAAGTTGCACTAGATTTAAATTGCACTTCACTGTTTGAATCGAGCCGTTCTGGCTGAGGATTGCCACACAGGAAGATATTGCCCTGTCATCATCCTGCCAGTTGGGTTTCCAACATGCACTCGAAGTTTGTAGAAAAGGATAGGCTAGACTTTGCCTTCGCACGCTAAGGCAGTTACCGAATCCAATCAACAATCAAATATAATGCAATGAATATTGTGTGTATGTGCGAGTGCATGAGTTTCGGCGTGCATGAATTTGATTCGTTCTTCGTTGTGAGAAAAGGCTGATGGTTGGGAACTGCAGCCCATTCTTGGGTAAGATGAATATTGGGAAATGCTTGCTTCACCTGCCGGAACTGAAGCAACATGACGTTCTGCTGACCCGATTCTCGATACGTTCGGAAAATGTTAAACTGAACTCTGTAGAGTATAGTTGTGGTTTAAAGTTTTACAAAGAATTAATTAACAAATTGCTGTGTGGTACTTCAAGCTCAGTTCCCACCAGTTCTATTCTTCAATGGCTCTTTAGCAAGATTCATTTGCTCTCCTGTATGTCGTTGTACTACGACCGAGAACGGATTTATCGGAAATAACCGAACGCAACCTGCTTTGAACCTATCGAGGGACAACCATTTCAATATTATATGCAGTAAGTGATATAGAAAAAAGCATCAAATTGAATTGCATACACAAGAACTTAAATACTCGGTCAGTCTCGGGAACAACCCCGAACAGGGACAACTTTCAGTGCCAGTTCCGGAAAACGAGGAGATGAAAGTAAAATAAATGCTGCATTGCATAATAAATTCGATGCTTGCCACGGTCGCCTCTCGCCTTCTACGTCGCTAACCGCACCCACCCCAACAAAAGATAGCCAAATTCCACCAACACGTGCGGTGTTGCAGAAATGGGACAAAACTTCGCTCCGGCCAAACTACCACGATACCACCTGGACCTGCTTTCGAACGTACCGTGCAACATTAACCATGGGGTCCGGAGACGCTTTAGTGCTTTATATTTGTGTGCTTTACTGGTACCGGTGCTGGATGGCTCAGCCCTGTTTGTACCGATGCATTGCATGTCCTGCACATAAAGCAAGTGCAAAGCATAACAATTAGTGCCCACCCGGGAAATGGTAGCAATGGGAATTAGCATGAGCACCGAGCAGAATGGTTTCCACAGCTGCCCGAACGCGTCCGTGAGAGAGCAAAAAAAAACTCACGAGACACAGTCCAAGGGTGACAAAGTCAGGCAAACCGATGGACAATGCAAGCTGATGCAGTTTTGCGGATGGGAAACGGTCCGGCACAATGTGTCCTGGTGACTTTGACACTCCCTGATGTGTGTTTAGAGCGAACCGCGGGATATTTTGGGACGGATCTTCTAGCAGACGGTCTTCAACCAGCCTGCCACCAACTGTGAAGCTTCCGGTGCATTCAACAGTTCGAATTAGGGATTGTGGGGCAAGCTTCTTAGGATGTGCGACTGTGTTAAATACTCGGCGGGTACTTTATTGTTGTGGTGTATGCAACTTGATACGAGAAATACCAACAAGCGATCCGTGCACATAAGACAACAAATTCACATTAAATGGGTAGTGCACGTTTTCGGGCTTCTTCCAAATGCAAGCAGTGTTGATGTTTCGTTCCGTTTAAGCTCTGGTGGAGGTAAGTGTATAACCACAACTATTTACATTCAGGTGTGAAGAATTTCTAATTTAATGTACGCGAACATTGTGGTACTATATTTTCAGATAAAATTCTGAAAGTGGGTAATTCCACGAGCAATCCAAGTACATGTTTAATAGAAATAATGCTGCATTAAATCAGAAAGTAAATGATTAATTATAAAAGTTACTTTGTTTCAGCACACTTACAAATACTTTTACATGAGATATTCTCATTGCTAAAACTTGCCAGAATCAAGAACCAATGTTTTGTAGTGTTGAGAACACTTATAACTTACTTACTTACTTACTTAATTACGTATTTACTTACTTACCATGCGCTACAACCGCTTAGCGGTTTTGAACTGCTGCGCTCACGGTCTAGCGCCGTCGTCCATCAAACACATTATCTCAAATATTGACTACTTTTGGTGTAGACGGTCTAAAAGGACTTTACGAGCTGGGTCGTCCGGTGCCATTTTCATAACATGACCAGCCCACCGAAGCCTGGAAGCCTTTTTCGCTGAACAATGGGGCGATCATCGTACAGTTTTTAGAATTCCTCGTTGTGGCGGTTCCTCCATTGTCCTTCCACACACATGGGGTCAACGCGTTTAACAGGGTTTCTTCAGTTTTAGACAAAGCCTATGGTGTATGTGATTACCAGGACTATAATGGTTATATTTTTGAGGCAGGTTTTTGAGCGAAGAAGTTTGCTTAGATTTTACCAGAATACAACACCAATATGAAATTGTTTTAGATTGTTTTCTGTCGTTTGTTTATTTTATTTTGATTTGATTTTGATTGTTTATTTTATTTTCAACATCGTTTTTTTGACGATCGTAGTTTGGTGCAAAAATCCAATTATTTCACCACTTTGGTTTTGAAAGATTGGTTTAAAAGTTAGAACTTTAAGTATTTTAGATTTTTCTACAGGTTTAACACTTTCAAATCAATACTTACAACATATAATTATGTGGTATAATCATGCGCATTTAACGTATAGCATTGCTGCTGGTATAACTGGTATAAGACCAGCAGAGTAAGAATGATAGAGTTGAAGGTACGCGTGCGAAGCGAGTAAAACTGCACGTTCTTCTCTCTCGGAACGCCAAACAGTGACCATCTAGATTGCGATACGAAGAGCTATTATAAAATTAGGGTTTTTTAAGGTTAGGTTTAGTTAGTTTAGATGTAGTTGTAAGTTAGGATTATCAATAAATCATAATTATATATTTACTAGCACATTACGCATACATTAAATCATCATTATTCACAACCGTTCGTTGTTTGCATCTTAAACTATACTCTTTTTGTGACCAAGCTTCAAAAACATCCAACCATTGCTACATATAAATTGATCAATTCACTTGACGGTATGCACAATTATCGATAATTTGCACTTTGGTCTGCTCATTGATCTTTACGCTCGTAGTGTGCCGCCAGCTCAGTCAAGCACCAGGAACGAGTATAGATACGGCGGAAACAAATACCATTAATAAACCAACAATCACCTCAAACAATGGAAGCAAGCATGGTTGGTCGCACCGGGTTTCCCACGATCGAACGCACGCAAGCACGCACGTAACACACACGCCCGGTGGCATCGTGTCTATTGAACGACAACGGCTTCCGGGAACGTCGGATGCCACTTGCTAAACCCAGACCGGATGCAAGGTCAGAGCGAGAAACAAACATGTTCCCACAGCCGCTTCCAGGCTACAGTTCCGAGTACTCAGACACAGTTGGAAACGCTGGTGGAAAATTAAACTGTGGCCAATCGTTGAAGACCTGCCCACACTCATCTTGCCAAACACACCTCCACCTGCCTTCGTACGGCTAACAATACCTATGAACATATGGCAGCTGAAGAAGGATGCGAATATCCGCTGGAGCTTGGCACTACAATATCCTTTAAACTGATCTGGCAACATAAACTTTGGCTAGCGTGTATGGGTGTAGTATCAAACATGCACATAATAGATTAACATTTGGTTTGTTCAATTAGCAGAAAGCCAGTCACATCTTGCTGTCTCTTTCATTCTACCAGTACCGCTCATCCTGTATCTCCCGCTCTTTACCTTACGAGTGAGCAACTACTCACACACACAGTCACACATGCTTCATCATAACCTCAGACGCAATGTGCCAGCTCGTGTTCGAAAAACACTTGTTTTCTGTTCCACACGAGGACAAACGTACCCATTTGCACACATTCGCACGAGAACTCTCGGTATGCTCGATCGTCCTGAGCAAATCTACCTTCGCCGTGCCTTGCCCATTACCTCTATGGCTTTCACCTGTTCCACACAATAATTTCCTCGTGTTCCGATCATCGCACCACCCGTCTCCGACGTTTGCTACCAAAAACTTAGGGTCGAACTCACCGTACCGCTGAAGTACTGTGCCGTTCCCGGGGCAATATTGGCCGCTATAAAATGATAATTTCTATATTCATGATAAGACTCATCCGGTGTTGCGGTGCGCTTTTTAGCGAGATGCATATCATAGCACCATCTGCCGTGCACGGTGAGTTTCCCTTTTCCGCGCCCACCGTACACCAGCGGCGGCTCATTTGCTTCTTCCAGCTTTAGCATCAACATACCATTTCCCGGATGGTACGCGCTTTGAACCTACGACCGCATTATCATCTAACCGTACCGGTTCGAAGCATTAGCGCTACTGTAGAAAGCGAATCAACGCTCTCGCGTAGCATATTTGATATGGCTTGGTTCGCGTACGCGCGTATACTAAACAGCCCAAGTTCATGCATTCATTAGTCGTTGGGGTGAAATATTTATCTTTAAAAATCAATAAATTTTCATTATCATGCTTTTCATCACAATCGCGCCACCACCGCCACAAGTGCTCATGGGTAAAACTAACGGGTCCAGAAGAAAACTACCGGGCGCCTCCATATTGTTCGTACGACCGGGTTTTACTTTTTCCCTGACACCGTTCGGCTTTCCGGTGGATGGAGGCATATTTTGCAAACGTGCCTTTGCCTCAATCATGCAAACTCCTGCCATAGCGAGCCATCAAGCACGTGGCGTAAAAGTGATTGAAAACGAAATTGCAAATGCCGGGAAGATCGTTTTAAATGATTCGCGAATGGGCAACGCATCGTACTGAACGCTCGTGCAACGGATGCATCATGTCCGAACGTGGTTGCTGCTTTGAGATGCATATGCATCCAATGAATTTCATATGATGCAATCAGGGCAGTAGTATTTGGTAAGTATTAAGCGAAACATAAAATACGGCTAGTATGTGAACAGTAAAATGACTTTTGAAATTAATGTTAAATGATATTGTCGACTTCTTGGTATTAAAATGATGAGATAAATTCATAAGCTTTAGCTATTTCAATTTCGCGTAACAGATGGGTTTTATCATAAACTATCGTTAAAATTAAATAATCTGTTTAAATATAAATTAGATTATGTGATTGATTAAAGTCTAATTCGATTTCCATGCAAAAATGTAAATTTATGAAAATAAAAGCATTGGTATTGGTAGGTATGGTAAATAAAGTTTTAATTTTTTTTTATTTGATTTGAATGATTTTTTTAATCATTTTTAATTGAAGAAAAAATGCTTCAGTTGCAATTGTTAGGTTTTCCGATCATGGTGCAACACAAACTAGTCGATTATTTCAAACAAAAGCTTGTTAGTGTAGTGGGAGCTTAAATAACCATTAAGATTTTTTTATCGTAAAGATGGGTCTACTAGTTTATCCTGCATAGCTTCGTAGGATGCATAATTGCGTTGCCATCGCCAATTGTTATTTATTTAATTCTAATATTCTCGTATAATGTCCTATACAATATTAAGAATAATCTTGAATCCCAAAGCTAACTCAGTAGTGCAAGCACTATACAACCGAAGCTTCCGGTAGTTCATACAAAACAGTCATGGTTATTTTGAAATAATTAAAGGCCAGGACTCTGAAAATATTATCAAACTAGAAAAATAATGTTTGACTGTTTAATAATGTTTAATGCTACTGAAACATCAACGCAATAAAAGAAAATACTCACATTTTCATCATTACGTAGTTCGAACAATTTCATACAGATTCTTGAAATTTGTCAACAACGCAAAAATAAGGTGTCCTTTCAAACGAGCGACGATTGAAGCATAATCTCTAATACTACGTATTAATCACCTACCCAAGGGATGAAATGGCTTTATAGACGGTTCCTGACATCAAGATTTATTGCGTAATCCGTCGGACGCTCGGTGGGCCCATCTGTCGCAGGGCAATCATCGGTGATTTGAATATTACATACCGCAAAGGTCCGGTGTGTTTATGCTAATGGCATCGAGCCATGCAGTCAACGCAGCCCAACGATGCATATGCACTGTTGCATTTCCCGGTATGTCCATCGGTGGTCATCTTAGCTTGCACTGTCGTCCCACGGTATCGCCCACGATGTCCGGTGTCTCGATTTGTCTGCAATCTCCATCATCAATAATTGATGCGCCAAGAAGAATAGCAGTCAGCACCGAGCAAGACACCGGTCATTACCCCGGTGTCCAAAGTGAGCCCAAACAATCGACGATCGGGTTGAGAAGAGATGGGCACGCTTTCAGACGTTGGCACAATTGACAACTGCTGCCGAATAAACTGCAGTGCAGTGCATCTGCACCAAATCAACTTCCGGCCGTCAGCAGCAGATGTAGTATGCACCGTAAGCCAATCTCGGCGCCCTCAGCCCTCAATCCAGACGCACATAAATCTTCTGCCTCGAAAGCGCAGCCCATTGCTGATTGCATTGTAGTATTGTAGAAACCGAACCTCCAATTTCTAGGACTTTGGAGTGGGACTGAGGAAGAATTTCATAATCGCAACGCCATCATCTGTCACCGGTACGTTAACAACGCTCGGCTTGGCAGACGGAAGACGGAGACGTTTACCCCGGAATCTACACTTACAAGCTCCTTACGAAACACGCCATTCAATCGCTTGCAATTGTATTATCGATGCAGTGCAGCGTATTGATCGTCAATCTGGGCCCAGCTGTCAGCTCGATACAGTTGCCACTCCATTTTACATTTCAAATCAGGTTCGCTTTTTATCACCTCCCTGCTAGGCGGTGGTTAAATGAACTATTGGTTGCATTCGACGAAACAGCAATAAATGTAAACTACAACCTCGCATTACAAAACGAATGACATTTTGCGAACGCGTTTAAATTTTCCAACCACAACAACAAAATAAACCTATGTTGTGCCTTAAAAAGCATAACAAGGCCTTTTGCCCTCTCAGCAACACCACCAGACGAATTGCATTTTCTTCTAATTGAGCCACAAATCATTTGCCGGAAAATGACCCACACCCGAAACTGGGAATAATTTAGCTTACGACGATTCAGCCCCGCCACGCAAACAAGCAAGCGTCATAAATTTCAAACCTCCCAATGGACACGGTAAATTTTCCACCCTCCTGCTATACGCCCACAACACTCTTCGACCGGGCTCCGTCGTTTGGGAACGGTACGCAAAGTACGCAAAGTTCGATAAATTATGCTACATTAAAACGGAACGAAGGAACGTCCAAAACGAAGCGAAAATAACATTAGAATCGCAACATGGAAAACATTATTGCGGAAGTGCAAAACAAAACAGAAACACAATGGCAAGGGTAGGATGAGCATTTTTTGTTTTTATTTATGTGTTCCCCCATTCAACGTGACGAGCGTAAATGAGGAAAAAAGGAATCTTCTTTTTTTTATTTACTGTTCCGCATACCCTTGCACTCTTTGGGTGGACGCGAGCGGGATGAAATATTTGATCAATTAGTCCCTCCGTGAAATCCCAATCATTTTCATACCGATCCACGGCATCAGCATCATTCGATGATGCACAAAAACTGTGCGAAACGGTACTGTACGGAGCATTTATGGGAAAAATGAACGTTGCATCCAAATGTATGTAGTTAATGTTGTGAAGGAATGTTTCACATCGGTAATTGATAATTTACTCTTAATTACATGTAAATCTAACTAAATTATCACAATTAAGAAGAAGTTTCGAGAAATTGGATACATTTGAAATAACATAATAATGTCATGTGATATTGGTACATTATATGTTGTTATTGATTGTTGAATGACTTGGCCATGTAGCACACCTATGCTATACAAATATAATTCAGATTAAGAAACATACTCTGAAGATAGCATAACACTCTTAACCATAAAAACTAGGACAGTATTACACGCAGGTAAACACCCGACAATAAAAAAAAACAAAACACAGAATCAAGTAAGCATCATTTACCTGCATATCTAGCAAAATTAACCAAACGCCCGCTACAGAAAGAGCATTAAATTTGGCCAGCGTACTCGGCTAGCAAATAGTGCAATGCAATGCAACATGAATTCGAAAAAAAAAACACAAACAACTAATGCACAGGCAACGGAACCCGACACATTTGTTTGTGATAAAGTTTTATATTATTGTCGCTAACTAGGAAAATCATTAAGAAATATATTTAAGCGATAAGGTAAAATTCAAAATTTTGACTAAAACTCCTGGAGTTTAACCTAAATTAAGGAAGGTGTACTTTTGCAAAGAAATGAAACAATCGTTGGTAATATAATCGTGTTTTCCAGCCGCCGTGAAAGTCGGTTATTGAGTGTAGACCTGTAGTAAGCTCTAAAATCTTATGTCTACAATTCTTTCAGAGCTTTTAATGTTCCCCTGCCCAAGGTAAGGCTTCAAACACTCCAACGTGTTCGCAAGAAATGTTACTTCCGAATATTATAAGTCACGTAGTTTGAATGCCATGTTCCTTCGATGGCCAGTTCCACAATCGAAGAATATCGTATTCAGTAGGTTTTATTGAAGAAAACGACTGCTCAACGATTTACGTGGAGGAAATGATCACCTATCATTTCTCGTTTACAGCCACATGTAACGATATGCGCTAGACTTTATCTATAAAAACCATAGACAAGCCTTAGAATAAGCCGTTCTTGTTGTGTTGATGTACTGATGTGTTGCTGACAGTCTTTCATAAGAGCTGGTTTTCTTCTCGAAATTTTCTCTGTTGTCCACCTTAGTTGCATGCTGATGCACTAGGGAATTTTTACAATTTTATTATGAGTGCACAAAGGTTCTGGAATATTTCAGGTTCCATGTAGCTCCATGTAGCTGTGCTGGAGTGAGTTTGCAGTTAACTGATTAAATCTTCTTCTTCTTCTTTCTTGGCCTAACGACCTCTTAGGTCATGCCTGCCATTTCTGGCTTACTAGACTTATTGTTACCGCATAGTTGGATAGTCAGTCCTCACTATGGGGGAACGGCCCAGATGAGACTTGAACTGATTAAATAGTTTTATCAAATAAAAAAATCACAGTCTTTGCTGGTAATTCAAGTTCATTTGTATACAATACTATGTAATGCTCATTAACGACACCTAAACAACAATAACTTTGCTCCTAGCTTTACAGAATTTTCCCATCAATTAGTTTCATCTATTTTTAGAATCTTTGATGGCCACTTTGCAACATTATTTCACGCAACTAGAACAGTACTTGAATTCCGAGAGAACATAATTAACAACTTCATGTTTGCCATAGTTTTAACCATGCTATTAGGAAACATATTATAACAACGTCATGTTATAACCAACGCGATTGAAAAATATACTATCATTCAATTATCAATTGTTATTACTGATCTGCATGTAAAGCTTGCATCCCTACGGCCATTAGCTTACAATACCATCCATCTCGTATCTAGCCCCCCACAACAACTTCCCAAACACGCAAACAAACTTGTGTATCACATTTAATCTACCCATTTGCAGAGGCAAATATTAAATCAAACTACTGCCGCTATTATTTATTGACGCGAGTACCGCCAAGTACCGTGCACTGATGGCATTATTTATCACACTCCAATCATTTTATGCTCGATGCGCTAAATAAACTGAGCTACGCAAACAAAAAACTTGCAGTCAAAAATTGACTAGAATCAACTAAATCAATTACACTCACCCGAACCGACCCCCAATGCCGGGGGTAAGGGTAAACAAATTCTGCAAGTGCTCATTTGATTTAACGTATTTACTCTGTACCCATTTTGGAATCCCTTTTTAAAAGCCCGTCAGCTAACAGACAACACAGCCAACAATTCCGATGGTTCTCTAACTCGCCTCGCCAGTCGAAACGTCGGCGATTGATAGTTTATTTCCCTTTGTTTCAATAATCTATGGCAATGCATTTTGGATTTGCGGTTGTTGTGGATGGGGCATAATAATTCTTTCCGTAGCGCGGCACAGTTTTGTCGGCTTTGTCGGGGCACACATGCCACTTTCGAATAAAAAAACCAAAAAGGATCGGCAATGCTGGTGAACAATGAACAGTTTATTGAATCAAATGTGTCGTAGCCGGAAGTATTCAGCTGGCATGCTCGTGTTCTAGTGAAATATACCACCAGATCTAATGCATCCATCACGAATGAACGTCGTTGCTCGACTGGTGCTTTCTGCTGATTTTGAAATGAGAAATTAGACTTTGTTTGTTTGCTGCTGTGCTTGTGTCAGTGAGTATGCGTAGGTGTTTGTGTAAAGAGGACACTATCGGGTGAGCTTTTCCGAACGTGTAAACTTTCCCCGCCGGCACTTTTTGCACATGCGCTACACGAAATCCGAACACGAACACCGTTACCGTTCTTCATTCCGTTCGGTTGTACATGTTCCCGCGAGATGGCGCACCATCCCTCGCTATTCACACGCTGCGCTGCGTATCCTTCCCGACCGTTGCCGTACAGTCGGAGTACTCCTGCAGACTCCCGCAGCACGACCAGTGGCGCTGTCCGGGATGGCCCTCGTGTCCGTGACCACAGCCTCGATAACCGCCGGGCATAATGCTTCCACAAGCGCACGTACTACCGCCCCTGGAACCACCGCTGGAACAGAACGAGCAGCAATGATACACGCCGTAGTGGGGCCGTAGCTTGTGTATACGCAACACAACCGGTCATTCCTGTGGACCGGACAAATCAAACGTATTACACTCACGTATCAGAATTCAGCCACTGTCAGAGCGTGGACTTCACTCACCTCCAGTATCTTGCCGTCGACGAAAAGCGTCAGATGCATTACACCGGGGCGTGGCGGAACAAACGTCAGCCCGTACGTCCCATCTCGATTATCAGCGATGGACATCGCAACCGAGTGATCTTCGTCGTCCCGAAAACGGAGATCAGTTTGCACGGTAATGCCACCGTGCCCCAGGCGCCGACCTTCGTAGTCCCGCACAACCAGCGTCAGCTGAACACGCTTGTGCGCCTTCAGTGTGGCCAGCTCGCCAGCCGAATGTTCGATGCCGCTCTGCCGTGGGTCGGCTTTCTGTGTGGTCACAATGCCAAACAATGGGACACCGGTCTGTACACGCACGGTGGGTGCTTCCTCGTCTGCCAGAAACTGCACCGTATCGGTTACGGTGCTATCGAGCGTTCGGGTTGGTTTGAGGCATTCCTCGAACCGCTTCAGTAGTATGCTGACGAATAGCAGATTTTCCACATCACTACCCTCCGCCATCAGCTCCTCGGCAAACTCGATCGCGGCCCGCGCATTCTGGGAACGACAATCTGTGGAAAATGGAGCACACTTAAAGCTCATTATGGTGGTGTAGATAAATAAGCAACTAGTAAGCGTCTAGTAGCCGTTGTTCTCACTTTATTATTTCAAGCGCAATTTATTTTTAACATGAAAATTGTTATTCGAGAATAATTCCAAGAGACGATAAATGAATAGCCGTGAAATGCCATTATTTTGTAATAACAGATTTAATTTCACACGGAAGGACCGAGCAACGAAGCATCTCTCTTCTTTCTTGGCCTAACGACCTCTTAGGTCATGCCTGCCATTTCTGGCTTACTAGACTTACTGTTACCGCATAGTTGGATCGCCCGTCCTCACTATGGGGGAACGGCCCAGATGAGACTTGAACCCCGGTCCTGCCGTGAGAAGACCGGCGCCGCTGTCGCATCTACCACCGGGTCGCCCCCAAACGAAGCATATCCGGACCGAATAACGTAGTACGTCTTACCAATAAGTGTAGTAAGTCAACTACCAAGAACTAGATCAAGTATCAAATCCAAATTTTTGATCTGATTTTTTTTTTATCCAAACTCTTATCATCGACGGTTGGAGAGTGAAATATTTAAAATATTGATTTTAATAAATAAATTAAGATAGGCTAGCTAGGTTCAATAGAATAAGTAATAATTTGCATATGAAATAATGTATAGAATTATTATTTTCATGAAGAAAACCTAACTGACCCTTTAATGAAAACGGAAATAACCACCACCACATAACCACTCGCTAAAGAGAAAATCATAACAAACCAATGTATGTAAAAAGTATTGTTGTAAAATTACAGGTTAAATCTAAATCAAGGATCCTCCTATATAGTACAATAGGCCATGGTCTTTACAGGTTGTAATACTCAAAAAGAAAACGAAAGTGCTCTCAGTTGATCATTTCATCTCTTTCCAGATGATTCACTTAGGAATTGTCTGAACACACCTTGATTCTCCACAAACAGTAACTCATTAAACAGCAATAAATAAAACTTCTCCTATACCTGGAAATAATTACAGACAGTATAGCAGAAGAAACTAAGTTCACTGAATAATTGTTTGTACAATCAAAAGCTGCTCACTAACACCCGACTGCATTCGGCTATCGATCTCGGAAGAGTACGGACGTGTTTCTCTTGCGTTTCTCACAGCTTAT
>KZ062214.1:0-10333 GCA_002091835.1 Anopheles maculatus
GATGGGGTCGGCGGATGGCGCAGTTATGGAATTGATCCGGGCGAGTTTGCGATGGTGCTAATGAGGAATTGTGAGCGATTGGTGAAATTTTCCCGCTTCGATCCGATCAAACCAGTGAATCTGATTGCGTCCGGGTTTCGGGAATTGCAGGACAACAGAAAATGCATCCTAGGTAAGTGTGGTTAGCGCGAACAAACAAATAGCCATCTCGCTCTGGCAAACGTGTGCAACCGCTCGCCCTCCATCTCACTCTCGCACACACACCGCTCGCACAAAAAACGCAGTGTGGTGACCGTGACCATTTTGCACAACACTGTCGCCTGTCGAGTTCGCTTACTACGATGATTACGCATCTCCTGGCAATGGCAAAGATTAATACCGATCTTTTCTATCCCCAACAACATGCACACACACACCTCTCGCTTTACTCTTCCCGTGTGCCGACGAGTACAGGTAGCAGCACTGCCTGCATAGTGGTGTTTAATCGTGAAGACAGTAGCATTTACACCGCCAACATCGGCGACAGTGGCTTCATCATAGTACGAAAGGGTGAAATAGTGCATCGCAGCGAGGAACAGCAGCACTATTTCAATACCCCCTTCCAGCTCTCATTACCCCCGCCCGGCCATACCGATGTGTTAAGCGATAGACCCGAGTCGGCCAACACAACCACCTTCCCAGTGTGCAACGGGGACGTCATACTCGTTGCGACGGACGGTGTATTTGATAATGTTCCGATCAAGCTGCTAGTCGACACTCTACAGCGGGTAAGTAGGCTGGGTGGAACAACGGTGCTATTGGCACGTGATACCAAAGCAATGACGCATGCTGCAAGAAATTAGCGCGAGCGCGCGCGCGATCTTGTGGGGGTCCTCGGGCTGAGGATTTACCTTTATCTGACCTACATTTAATGTATCGGAAAGTGCTGTTGTGGTTAATCGCATATTTGATGAAAATTTAAGCAATAATGAAAGTGAAAATTACGCGAAAACATTATTTGGTATTGAGCAAGGTGATTCACTTGGCATATCTACTCTCAATATATAGTTTTCTTCTGTTCGTTGCCTTCTGTTTGTATGAAATTGGCAAAAAACATGTAGTTTTTATACATTTAAAGTATGTTATATCTGTTTATTAAATTGGAAATGTGATTATATTATCTATAGATTCCTTTTTCTTACCCTAAACTGTCTTTGGTACATACCTTTGTATGATTATTGGTCAGGTCAATATGGCGCTAGTATGTACGAAATGTTGTTAGCATCAGTTTAGCAATGATTTGTGCAATTAGTGTAAAGTAAAGCGTAATTCTCAAATGGGAGACAGCCTACCAACAGGAGAAAAATTTCCATAACTGTTTTCAAACAGCGACATTTTAATGTTTTCAGGTGGAAGGAGAAAACGACCAAGTTAAATTACAAATGTGTGCAAATTCGATCGCCCTTATGGCGAGATCGTTATCGTTCGACAGCAAGTTTCTATCACCCTTTTCCCTTAACGCTAGGAGAAACAATATCAATGCAATGGGTAGGTACTATTTATTTGCAAAAGCTTGTACAGTGCAACCAGAACTATTCTTACTCTCTTTATCTCTCAATCGTTTAACCAACAGGTGGAAAGCCAGACGATATAACCGTAGTTTTAGCGACCGTGGCTCTGTAACCTCGTGGGTGCCGCCACAGCATGCATTTGAAATGCTGAAATTGTGCAAAACAAGGGGCTTGGAGGGGGAGGGCTGGGGAAGGGAGAAGAAATTACTATAGAATCGGTAGTGTGCAAGTGAACTTTGTAGACAAATTAAGCTTAGAGAACGCAAATTAATCTACCGTACACCCCCCATCAAAGAGGAGCCACCCCATGCATCGGCCAACCGGGTAGGACGACACACCATGAAACGGAAAAGGCTGTTGGTAATACATTTTGTTGTAGCTTTTAGGTTTATTGCTCCTTATTATAGTTTCTTTTTTTTCGTCTGTATTCGCTAGACTGGGATTTCTAAACGAACAAATAAATTTTTCAAATCAATCCATTTGGCAAACGATGGAGAGAGAAGATGATTATAAAACGGAAGGATTTCTTTTATCGAGGTATGGGAAATGAAAGAAAATAGAGTTCGGCAAATTTAGAGCAGCATTTAGAAGTTTTACATTTTATTAGCGAGTTCGTGTGTGGCCGCAAACAGCAGCGGGGGCGGGAGGGAGAGCGATAACATTTAACCGTTACTTGTCTGATCTCTCAACCAAAACAACAACGTGGTGCAGCACAAACAACAAAGCATGGTGCGCATACTAGAAGTAAGTGGTTGAGGTTCCTATGATGTGTGTGTGTGTTTTATTTTTGTAAAAACTCCATAATGTCCTCCTTCGATAGCATCGGACTCGTGCTCGATTTGCCGGACGTTTGGTTCGCCTGCGATGGTGTAGGGATTAGCGGTTGTAGCTGTCCGTACGGGTTGTTGTTGTTTGTTGGGGAAGTTAGTTCGAGTTTTTTCGTCGTCAACGAGGAACCATTGCTGCTGTTCATCCACATGTTTGATCCCATCGATGCAGCCGCCGGCATCATCGGCATCGCAATAGCCGGAGGTGGTGGTGCTAGCGCTAGAGGTTGTGTGTCTTTAGCACGGTTCTGCATCGCGGCGGAATTTTGCTGCTGTGTAAAAAGATTGTACTTGATGCTGTTTTCCTTTGCCGTCGTTGCCACCGGAGGAACGTTCCAGTTCAACGTGCTGCAAGAGAAAGCAATGTTTATCCTGTTCCTCGTCCTTTTTTACCCTTTTAAATACTCACGTTTGTGGTTGAAGTGGTTTCAGCTGCATTGGAGAGGATATCGGTCGTTGCGGTACCGGTTGGGGCACCACCTTACTCGACGTTGTCGTTGGTGATTGCATAAATTCACCGTAAAAATCGGACCCACCAAAGCCTAGGCTGCTGCCACCAAACGATTCCGACTGCTGCGGTGTTGTGGATTGTTTTTCCTGCAGGCTAGAGCTACTGGCACTCGAGGAAATAGGCGTTTTGCTGCCCAGCTTGTCACCCTGCTCTTCCTCTATTTTACGGGTAAACTCTTTTATCAGTGCAATGATTGCGTTAAATTGCTGCAACGAAAGCCCATTCACGATGGTCATTGGGAAGAGATGGGGAAGCACTTTGCAGGCTAGCACGTCCTTCGGAATGCCTAGTCCATCGGTTGTGAACGATATTTTGTAGACACCTGCAGAAACAAACGCATCATTGTAAGCTCTTCGCTATACTCTTTCCCCCACTGTACGAATTCCTTACCAACAATTGCCATAATAACCGCCGGTTCCCGACAGTTGACGGACGGCAGATACGACACGATATCGTCTATCATCACCCATTTATCGATTTTGGCCGCTAGCTGACCCAAACACAGCAAACATTTCACCCGCACCGATACCAAGTTTGTCCCCGAGCACAGTGCTTTAATGCGCGGCACCAGACCACCCTTGATCGTGCTCTTGTCCAAATGCACCACAACGGAGGGGATTATCGAGAGACAAAGCTCCTGAATCTGTTGCGATTTCGATTCGAGCGCTTTATAGACGAGCGGCAACACACTGGCCCTAATTTCTTCCGATGGGCACACCTTTAGCAACACTTCGAGATTTTGAAAGAATATAAGCATAATCTGTACCGGTTCGTCGAGCAGCATTACTGGCCGCAGGTGCGAACTGATGTGCTGCATGTACTCGGCCCGCGTACAGCTGGCCGTGATGGTCAGAATGTTCGTGAGCACGAACGGAATCATTGAGCAGTTAACGAACTCCTTCACTAGCAGCGGCAGAATGCGGTACAGTCTTACGCGATGCGGAAAATCGCCAATGATGTGAGCGAGCCGTTTGTAGAATTCCGACTTTTCTAAATTATCCTTAGGGAATAGCGTTTCTAAATTGTCTAAACATTGCACATAGTTGTCACAAAAGTACGAAATCTGCAATGGTAAACGGAATTACAACACATTAAGACTTTGTTGTGAAGCTAATGCATTTGTGTGAGGTTATGCCTGTACGATTTACCTGTATTAACGACTGTAGCGTCGGTCGCGCTTGAGGATTAACGCTAAGCATTTTCTTCACCTCCGAACGCAGCGTTTCGGGAACCGCGGTTAGCTTCGGTGGACCCTGATTGCTAAGCTTTGTGACGGATTGTTTGTATCCGTACAGATCGGAGGAAGCATCCGGCGATGGAATGTTATCTCGCGAATAGATGGTATAAATAAGTATGCCTGAAACAGGAATACACAGTATTGATTCTCACGGTAGAAAAAGATTACACCGATTGTTGAGACATTACCTAAAGAATAAATATCGGTCGAGTCGTTGCAGCTGTTTTCCAATATCAGTTCGGGAGCGGTCCATTTCGAGCCCGGATTGCCCAGCAGGCGGCTTTTAAAGTAATGGTTTGCTACCGGCATTCCCGGCGCACGTTTGCTCCAGCAAAACCCAAATCCAAACAGTTTCCACACACCCTGCCTGTTGACGATGATGTTCTCCGTGCAGATATGCCGATGTACCAGCTGTGCTTCGTCGTGCAAAAACTGAATTCCCTTAATCAGCTCGAATATGCCAAATTTTATATCAAACTCCGACAGTTTGTACTCGGCAAGCAGTCCCGTGTTGGCTACGTTCGTAGTGTTACCGAGCAGATTCGCTAAACTAGCGACCACGGGCTCGGTGGCGAAAGCGATCGTATCGCGGCTTTCTTCCATTGCGTGCTGCACCGTCAGCACCTGCGGATGACGTATCTTTGTCAGCTGTACCACACCGCGCCGAATGTTTTCGCAGATCTCCTCCCGTTCATCTTTGGTGAAGGGTTCTAGCTGTTTCTTGTCGAACACAAATATTGAGGCTTGCTCCTTCGTCGAGCGTTTGCTGCCGGTGTAAATTTTCCACACGAATTCTAGGAGTAGCAAGAAAAGAAAATGCAGAATCCAGCGTTGAGCAAAGCAGCGTTACTGATGATTCATTCTAGTTTGGGACAAGCTTTCGTAAACCCTACCCTGGATCGAATTTATTTTCAAATGATCCACTAACACCACATCACACACTACCGCTTACCTGTTCCAGCAGAACCAATATGTTCGGCGATATCATAATCTTTCGTGAGCGGATTTCCCAGGAATACTGCTGACAGGGTGGAGACC
The DNA here is from genome assembly GCA_002091835.1 of Anopheles maculatus. Taxonomy (NCBI): domain Eukaryota; kingdom Metazoa; phylum Arthropoda; class Insecta; order Diptera; family Culicidae; genus Anopheles; species Anopheles maculatus. Next base: position 5,164 of record KZ062214.1, read on the forward strand.
GTTTGTGAAACGGACGAATAAATCTTGTTTATGGCATCCATCGAACCGCTTCGGAATGTCGATGAAAGTTTGAGCTAAAGGTACAAGGAACGTATTTCAAGGACGGGGATGTTGTTTCCGTACAATTTTCGGGGGACAAAATATGCAAACAGACTGCAGCAGCAACCAACCAAGTGCACCACCACCACTTTTGCTTGTGTATTATTTTTTCTCCATTCGCAAACGTCAACGACGGTATGACATTTCGCTTCATCTCCATGTAAACAACGCACGCACACATAGCCACACATTATTACACTCATTTGGCGGGTTGTGGTCAGGTTGGAATCGGATTACAACGTGGGGTACACCGCATTTAATCGCCTTTTTTGGTTGTTTTTATTTTGATGATTAGATGTTCCATAAAGATAAAGTGCAGGTAGTTATTTTTATCATGCACACGAAAGATTAATTTAGATTTTCAAATCAAACGAGAAAGGTACCAATCCATCCGAAACCCCACACGCCAAGAACAATCGAAAGCCGGTGGCTAAATATCATCGTTCAACGGTTTAATGAGCATTTTCTGCATAATATGTTGCAGCTCTTGGTTTTGCTTTCTCAAGAAACTGCATTCCTCGTCCAAGGATTGTCTCTCGCGCAATACCTTGTGGATGTAGAAAAGGAATGTGAAAAATGTATGAATAAATATAATCACCGATATCTCATCTTCGCTCACATACCTGTAGATACTTGCTCAAACTTTCCTCCATGGTGTCCCAAACTTTCATCTGGTTTGGCAGGAAAATATTTTTAAAAGAGGCCCAAAATTTGCGAGTATCGGAGAGTGTCAGCTTCGGTTCGGTTTTTACTTCCGTTTGCGAATGTAACCTACATCGACGGTTAAGTGTTAGATTCTAGTACGTCTCGTCCACTTCAGTGTTTGATAAACCATACTTACGCCTCGTCATCGTGTTCACAAAACATTTTTAAAGCCATCAGATCCCGTGAAGTAGTGAGAGCTTTGTGGTTTACATCGATCTCCTTGTTATCAATGGAGGATACCTGTAGGGGAAGTAAAAGCAAATCTGCAATCGAACTTTCCATTTGAATCGAAATCGAAACCAACCTCCGATGTACTGCAGGCTTCGTCGATATTGTTTATATTTTGCACCTCCGTATGTGTGGACTGCAAGTGGCGCACACCATCCATACTATCAATGCCGAGTGCATTCAATACGTTATCCATACAGATCAGTGTCATTCCGCAACCATCAATCTGGCGATCCTTCAAAGCGATTTCCAACTTTTTATCGTTTAAAAATCGCGATTGCTCTAGCAAATTCTTCAACCTGCAGAAGTCGTGCTGTTGGTCTTCTTTCGAGTTGGTTAAGCTTCGTTTGGCTAAAGATAAAGAAAAGGTGATTATGAAATATTTAGCACATTTCATCGCTTTTGCCTACTTTTGGTGGTGCTGGGTAGCTTGGGCGTGCACAGCGGATCATAGTTATACAGCAAATCCGATATGGCGCCCAGATTGTTGGTCCACTTCCGATTCAAATGCTGTTCGACGAGTATTTTATCAATGGCTGATATATTTTGTATAATTTCAAAGCATTCATCCCGATTCAAGTTCCAAATTGCGCGAACCTTAGCAAAGGAAAGAAAATAAAAGCTACACAACTGTTTTTATAAAAGTTTTACAAGCATTTTACCCTTTTATCGTACGCTTTCTTCGAACACTCTAGCTTGCTTCTGATATGGTCCACGCTGTGGTGCAATTTTTCAATCATTTTTGCCATCTTTTCCGTCTCGATGTAATAGGTCGTCTTCGTGTCCTTCAGCTTATTGCGTAGCGTGAAGATGGTTTCATGCAGTTTGGCAAGGCGACGCTTCTGTGCATTTTTTACCATCAAGTTTTCGTCCTCCCTCTTTTTCAACACCTGAAAACTGTAGTCCAACTTTTCCGAGTTGAGCGTTGTGTTGGTTTTAATCTTTTGCAACTCTATTGCCAGTGCCTGAGTGTCTTTGTCGAGCTTTATTCTTGTGGCACGCGTTGTCTCTACATAATCCAGCTCGATTTGTTCGATTTCGGTGAGATTGGCCAGAAGCTGCAAATAATTGGACATTAATTTTACCAAGAGATTGATAACCAGTACTCGCACCCTTACCCGTTCCTTCTTTTGCTTTACTTTAATGCGCTCATTAGTGGCCCGCTTGGCGTACACATCATTCCAATTAAAATTGGCAGCATTCTGTAGAATGACCCGCTCTTACTCGACTTCAATTTCAACGATTTGTTTGCGTATGTCTCTGGCGTACCGATCGTCAGCTGCCTGTAGCTCCTTGCGACATTCGGTTATGATGATATCCTTCTGTTTCAGTAACTCCTCAACGCGATTCTTTTGCAACTGAAGCTCGTCATTCATAAGCATGGGATCTTTCAGTTCTTTAATTTCGGTCCACTTTTCGTATGTGGTTTGAAATTTGGCGACAGAATCTACTGATTCCGTATGAATTTTACTCAACAGATCTACAAAGTGGAAATAAAGTACAGTTTTTCTGTTTCGTTCCGCGGCGATATGTTGATCATACTCACTTTCTTTAATATCCGCTTCAGTCATACGCCGATCCACTTCGTGCCGATCACTTGCTACTCGCACGTCCTCAATAAGTTCCAGCCCATCGCGCATCAACTCGGCGATCCGTTTGTCTGCGTTGTTCAAGCAAACGCGAATCCGCTCCTTATCCTCCGCATAGTTCAATGGGATGCTGGAATAGTTGAGCGATATATTAGATATCAATAACTTGCATTTATTACCGGCATTTCGTGCGGGCATTAACAATTACTTCTTTTTGCGGAAACGATTATCACGCACGAAGCTTTCCACGATGCTATGAGAACGTCCTTCTAGTAGTGCCGATTCAACCAGGCTTAGAAACAATGGACTAACCCCATCCTTTGGAGCGGCAGATGATTGCCCAGGTTCGGGACTCTTTTTATCCGGTATAGATTCTTCGATATCCATTCTTTACCACCTAACGAAATGAAATTCGTACCGCTAGCGAAGAGAAGAAAGAGAAACTGGAGTGTAGTCTGGAGGAGTTGTGCTTTTTACCGACATTCAACTAAACAACTAATGCATCATAGCGACCGTTACCAAGCAGTGGTTTAGCAGGTGTTCGAAGCAAAAGTGTGTAGCAGATAAGCGAATTCTAGTATTATTTAAATAAGAGATATAAAATAAAGTTTACAACAAAACAGTAAAATAATAATAATATATAATAAAACGTAGTTAGTTCATATAAAAAAGGGAACGTAATTGATGTTAGCAGCTAATAGCAACTGCTAAATATGTTTCGCATGAAGCACTATAAACGCTAATTGCTCCGAATTCGGTGAACAATCAAATGTCAAATACTTGGTTTGACAGTTCGCGCTTTTCTCATGACGCCGGCCCATATTTGTTGATGTTCTGGAAAAAAAACAACTAGCAGTTCAGTGTGTATATTTCGTTTACGTGATTAATTGTTGTATTAAATAAAGTTTACCGCAGTTTTCGATACCGACAACAGCGTAACACAATGTCCGACAGTGAACAGAGCGTGTACGCCAAACGCACAAAAACGATCCACTATGGTTCGCTGGAGGAGTCGGATCGTTGGCATGTGGATCGCAAGGATAACGAAACGGATGGATCGGGAAAAACCGACTACAGCCAGCTTACCTCATCGGACTACATGACCCTAGATGAAGATGTGTAAAGAATCGCAACCAGGACCACCGGCAAACGTGAAAGCAACCTTTCCTATACTAACATATTCTTCGCACATTACCTTTCCTTTTTAGCGCCAAAGAGAAAGCCGCACTGCTGGAGGAATTCGAGCGACGGAAAAAGGCACGCCTGATTCACGTCAGCACGGACGATGGGGAGGTGAAGAATGCGCTGCGGAAGCTCAATGAACCAATCTGCTACTTCGGCGAAGGTCCAGCCGATCGGCGGCTGCGATTGAAAGAACTTCTATCGGCGTACGTACAACAGGGAGCAGAAAGAAGCACCATCCCAAACCGGTTATTTATTCCTCGCTAACCCTTGTTACCGTGTTGCGTATGTTTCTTTTATTAGACTGGGCGAGAAAGGCCTGCCGGCAGCAAAACCGGCTAAGGAAGAGGAGAAACCAAAAAGCCAGCAAAAGGAAACGAACGAATCGACCTGGTATCACGAGGGACCGGAAAGTTTGCGTGTGGCAAGGTTTTGGATCGCAAACTACTCGCTAGCCCGTGCCAAGAAACGGTTGGAAGAGGCGAGCGAAAAGGTACGCCAACATTCGGCCACGAAGGCGGGCCGCATGGTGGAGCTGCAGAAACGCATCCAACAGCTGGCCCCGCAATGCAGCCAGGTGGGCGATACGCGACCAATCACCGGGTGCAGCATAAACGAGGACTCTTCGCTACTGCTGACCTGCAGTTTGTAAGTTTCGGCCTTTCTTGGAAATGAATCGAACAAATAATGCGAATTGTACCGCTTTACTTTGCCACCCGCAGGAGCTCCCTCTGCAAGGTTTGGTCCGTTCCCGATTGCACTCTGAAGCAGACGCTCCGTGGGCACAAGTTCAACGTAAGTGATGTGGCCTTCCGGCCGGGTGTTGCCAACGATAGTAAATCCGAAGTAGCGATGGCTTCTTGTAGTTTCGACGGTTCAGTTAAACTATGGTCGTACGACAGCGAAGAGTCGATAGCCGACATCAACGGGCACGTGCCGCACCGGGTGGCGAAACTAGCATTCCATCCGTCTGGACGATTCCTGGGGACGGCCTGTTACGATGCATCCTGGCGGTTGTGGGACCTGGAGCAGAAGCAGGAAGTGCTACACCAGGAGGGTCATACGAAGGCAGTACATTGTATCGCTTTTCAGGTGGACGGTAGTGTATGCGTCACTGGGTATGTACGATACCGAGATATTCTATGTTAAAAGCATTGTATCAATTAGTTTTTTTACGGAGGGAAAGTAACAATGAAACTAATTGCTTAATTATTCTTCCCACAAAGTGGACTGGACGGTTTTGGCAGAGTGTGGGATCTTCGGACGGGCAGATGTATCATGTTTCTAGAGGGTCATCTCAGTGCTATTTACGGTGTGGATTTTTCCCCCAATGGTTATCACATTGCTTCCGGCAGTCAGGATAATTC
>KZ062214.1:18378-59455 GCA_002091835.1 Anopheles maculatus
CTGCCGGCAGCAAAACCGGCTAAGGAAGAGGAGAAACCAAAAAGCCAGCAAAAGGAAACGAACGAATCGACCTGGTATCACGAGGGACCGGAAAGTTTGCGTGTGGCAAGGTTTTGGATCGCAAACTACTCGCTAGCCCGTGCCAAGAAACGGTTGGAAGAGGCGAGCGAAAAGGTACGCCAACATTCGGCCACGAAAGCGGGCCGCATGGTGGAGCTGCAGAAACGCATCCAACAGCTGGCCCCGCAATGCAGCCAGGTGGGCGATACGCGACCAATCACCGGGTGCAGCATAAACGAGGACTCTTCGCTACTGCTGACCTGCAGTTTGTAAGTTTCGGCCTTTCTTGGAAGTGAATCGAACAAATAATGCGAATTGTACCGCTTTACTTTGCCACCCGCAGGAGCTCCCTCTGCAAGGTTTGGTCCGTTCCCGATTGCACTCTGAAGCAGACGCTCCGTGGGCACAAGTTCAACGTAAGTGATGTGGCCTTCCGGCCGGGTGTTGCCAACGATAGTAAATCCGAAGTAGCGATGGCTTCTTGTAGTTTCGACGGTTCAGTTAAACTATGGTCGTACGACAGCGAAGAGTCGATAGCCGACATCAACGGGCACGTGCCGCACCGGGTGGCGAAACTAGCATTCCATCCGTCTGGACGATTCCTGGGGACGGCCTGTTACGATGCATCCTGGCGGTTGTGGGACCTGGAGCAGAAGCAGGAAGTGCTACACCAGGAGGGTCATACGAAGGCAGTACATTGTATCGCTTTTCAGGTGGACGGTAGTGTATGCGTCACTGGGTATGTACGATAGCGAGATATTCTATGTTAAAAGCATTGTATCAATTAGTTTTTTTACGGAGGGAAAGTAACAATGAAACTAATTGCTTAATTATTCTTCCCACAAAGTGGACTGGACGGTTTTGGCAGAGTGTGGGATCTTCGGACGGGCAGATGTATCATGTTTCTAGAGGGTCATCTCAGTGCTATTTACGGTGTGGATTTTTCCCCCAATGGTTATCACATTGCTTCCGGCAGTCAGGATAATTCGTGCAAGGTAAATTTAGCTATACTGAATCACGGTTGGATGAAACTTCATATCATTTATCTTTCTTTATCGTTTTAGATTTGGGATTTGCGAAGACGGCAAATGGTGTACACAATTCCCGCCCATACGAATCTGATATCGGACGTAAAATATCAGAAAAATGGTGGCAATTTTCTTGTAACAAGCAGTTACGACAAAACAGCTAAGGTAATAATGCTCACTAATGCATGGTGTAATAACAGAATCTGCACACACTAAACATTAATACTTTTGTTTTTTTGTACAGATCTGGTCAGACAAAACATGGCAACCGTTAAAAACTCTTTCCGGACACGATGGACGTCTCGTTGGTGTGGATATTTCGCACGATTCCCAGTACATAGTGACTGCGTCATATGATCGTACGTTTAAGCTGTGGGCTTGGGATTAGGTCATGAAATTCTGCAGTGGAATAGACACATACTGAATATTGAATCGAGAAATAACATTACCATTCGTATGCGGAATAACAAAGTGTGAGTTTTTATCTGTTTAATATTGGCACGAAAAGTACTCTTGTGTAATTAAAGCAATCCACCAATTGTCTTATTTCTATAACAGAATATTTATTCGGCTAAAAATATCAATAGTGTACGTGTGAGTGACGTGAGCATATGTTGCAAGCATTCAATTCTATGTACAAATCGCTAGGTTTCCTTTATCAAATTGCACACTAACGCACAGGCGCTCCACTAAGAGCTACGGTGCTGTGTCGTTACTGGGTTTTGAGAAGACTTAAACCGATCGTTCCTTTAGCTTCGGCCGCAAAATGCGCAAACCCACCTTGCCCTGGGCCGTTTTCACTAGTGAAGCGCACTGTTCGATACCGCCCGCTTCTAGACTGTCGCCGTTGATGTGCGACACCACGTCTCCAACCTGTATGCGTCCATCAAATTCAGCCGATCCGCCAGGTACCTGTGGAACAATGAAACAAGCTCATGACATATCAGCACACACACACACCAAGAGTTTATCTTTTCACCACTACTAACCAAGCCAGTGATAACGATTCCTTTCGGATTTCCGGCGCGGAACGTAAGTCCAAGATTCTTGCCCGGTTTTTTCATCAGATCCACCTCGACTGTTTCCGTCGGTGGTGGGTTGGCACGATAAACAACCAAACGAACCTGCAAAAATGCAATGGCCAGTGCATTATTTAAATAGTTTTTTTTTTCAATTAATTTCAGAAACATTTTAAGTTCGTTTTACCTTTGGATGCAATTGTTTGACTGCGCGCTTAATAGACTCGCTGGTACAAGTATTGTTGACCTTAAACCCATTGATTTCGACCAGCTGGTCAAATATCTGCAGTCGATTATCTTTCTCCACCACACTTTGTGGCAAAATGTCCATTACCGCGGCTCCGGACTGGCAAAAACAACAAGATTTGACAAAGGGAACTCAAGCACAAGCACGCAAACTTGCCTTACCTTCACCAAAGAATCACAGCCACCGGCCACAATGATACCCAACGGTTTACCCTCGGTCAGGATATCGATCACCGTGAACTCGTTCTCATTGATCGGTGCCTTCAGCGGATCAACTACCTCTTTCGTGGGGGATGCTTCCGGTTTCGTGCCGTGGGGGGTGCCTGCCCTGCTGGGAGCCAACGTTTCCGGCTTTTTCTTGTTGGGCGTTGTTCCCGGCCCAACAGCACCACCAGCCTCACCGTTTGCCTTGTTATCGGTTTCCTTCTCTTTGTTCGGGTTGCATATCTTTAGCGTGATGACACCCTCGGCTTTTTTCAGCAGACCGGCGGCCGTCTCGTAATTGCAGCCTAGCAGCGAGTCTCGGTTAACCGCAAGCAGCATGTCACCGATCTTCAGACCACTCTGTGGGAGGGAAACATATGTAAATCACTCGTTTATGGTCAGTAAACAATCACAATTCGTTGCTGAACAAACCTTTTCCGCTGTAGAACCCTCCTGAATGTCGGATATGAATATACCCTGGCCTGCGATAGAGTGTTTGCCTTCGATGATCATAATACCCAGGCTGGAAGTGCCCTATAGGAGCAAGTGAAAATAATTTTAACACCCTGTATGTTTTGTTTTCGGGGGCCAAACATGCTCTAAACAAGCCCAAAATTTCCTCGCAAAATTATAAAAATTGTCTATAGAAATTGCATTATTCATTATCAACAAGCACATTGTTGTAACAAACCTTTTTCACTGTGATCGTTTTCACGTCCTTAAACTTCTCCATGATATTATCCTGCCGGTCGATTTCCACGTGAGTGCGTGACAAGAGAAAAGAGACCGTTAGCGTGTGGTGTGATCACGAAAAATCGAAACAGATGCGCGCCGCCGGGTATACATACAGTATAGTCAAAGTCAGTAGGGAATTGTTTCACCGGTTTCACTGCCAGGTCTTCCGGGGATGTCTTTTTTCTGCAAATTGTGAAAAAAAGAATTTCCTTAAAAAAATTTCTTCTAATTAAACATACACGGCAGAGTTTGATTGTACCTTAATACGATAAATTTAAGGGTTGGGCTGGCAAGATTCTTGATGATCACCGAACAGTTCAGATGGCACCGTCCATGGAGAACCGTTCCATTCACCTGTTAAAAAAACGTTTGTATGAAGCAGATTACGGTTGAGAAAACTGATTCTGGTAGAATGTTAGGGTATACCTCCAGCACTTCATCACCGACGACGAGCGTTGTACCGGCCGCTGCTCCCTTCGGGTTGATGCCGGCAATAAGACAAGCCATGCGGGTACGGTCCCGGTGACCGCACAGAGACAGACCGCATGTTTCGTTGCTGTCTCGCAAGATCGTACAGCAGTCCACTTCGCCCAACGCGGAGTAACGCTTCTTTATCTTCTCTGCAAGTTATAATTTAAGGGAAAGATTGTACAGAGATGATACACCAATCGCTTCAGTTATGGTTGGGTCCTAGTACTCACTCATCGTATAGCCATAATCATCCTCCTCCTCAACGTCTTCTTCACCGAGCTTTGTATTGCCAGCGGAGGCACGGTCGATCTGCAAATATTTTTTCAATTATAAAACAATTAGATTTAAATCATATTAAAAAAAAACCCCCTTAAGGCCACATTACCTCTACGCCGGCTTTTGTAAATGTTTTGCCCTCCAGCTCACGGCTATCTTCCTCATCATCGGACGAATTTTCGGAATCTGTATGAATGTGTTCAAGAAAAGTGTGAATTCAGTTTTCAATGCGACTCGAAATGATCGGGATGTGCGCCTTTACCCGTAGACTCTTGGCGAGCTTTCGGAACTGTGAGTGTCTTATTATCCTCCGGCGCTGCAACGGGTTCTTTCTGTAAATTACGAGAAAAACAAAGCCCATGTTACTGGCCGTAAAGGCAGTATTTGCTGCCGGTTCACACCTTTGGTTTGCCATCTTGTATATACTCCACTTCGGGCGTTTTCGACGGAGTTACTGGTGGTGGAACTTTCTTCTGAAGCACCATTGGGTTGGTCTGCGACGAGGGAGGATAAAAAGAAAGAAAATAAATTCGCAATGCTTGCGCTTGCAAGCGGCGGTTCTCCATACATACTTCTCTTACGTTGCGTTCCAGGCTCTGAACGACTAGGACGATGCGATTGTTGGCAGTTTTAATATAATTGACGGCTTTCTCATGGGAAGCATTTTCCAAACTGTTCTCGTTCACAGCTAGTATTCGATCTCCGATCTGTAAGCCACAGTATCATTGCTCTCATCAACACTGCACATGAATACGGTGATTCGCTTTTGCAACATACCTTCAGTTCACCGCACTTGTCTGCAGGACTTTCAGGGATGATACTTTTGATAAACAATCCCGACGTAACATCGCCACCCACATTAACCTGTGTGTGGATAAGCAAAGTGTTGATAAAATCTGTACGCAGCTCGACTGAAACTTCGACTTCCAACCAAGTATTTTACCTTCCCTCCGACGATACTAAATCCGAACGACGATTTTTCCGTTTTCTCGATGACGACCTTTTTCTCTGGGCCCCATCCTGCAACAAGCGATAGTGAAATGAAGAATGTGACACAGGCTCGGATGCGTTTAGCATCGTGTAAAATTAATTCGAAATCAGCTGCTTCCACCAAGTCCTCGATTGCATTGATGAAGGGAGATTGTTTTAATATTAAAAATGGATTGATATGTCGAGTGTCCCTTGCGTGTGGCGTGTCCGCTCAACTGGACATCTTTATTGGCCACGTGAGAATAGAACAGGCGATCGATCGAAAGACGCAAATAGGTACGAGCAGCAATGCGGTTCACGTGATTTCCTAATCCCGGTGAAACGTGTACAGATTCTGCCTGCTTGGTTGTGTCAGGCGATTCCGTTTTAAATCATACTCGTGGGAAACCTTTAAAGGACACGAGAAGCGTACGTATGCACAGACAGCACCAATCCAAAGAGGGACAGTTTGGTTGGCGATAAAATTTTTGAATTCAGCACTTATATATTGATTTTATGTTGTATTCTGTTAGGTATTCTTTTTAGTTAGTTATGGTTTGACCTGCCTCTACTGGTGGATCACAAATGGTTTCAAAACTAAAGCAAAAAACTTCATCCAACTGGAGGCCTATGTTTAAAATAGTATTTTAATTTTAACTGTTCTTCAAGTGTGACTTCTAGGAAAACAAAGCGTACAATAATATAGTGAGAGCAAAAAAAAGAATGTTTACTGCTTCGAAACCAACGAACGAAAGACACTTTCACTTTAAAATGAATTCCGAATACAGATAATATTAACACCTCCAGAAATTTCCCACACACAAAATTCCATCACAATTTTATCGTGAATTACCTTCCAATTTGACTGATCCGGGAAGTGCGCTAACAGTCATCTCTGTCCTGTAAGAAGATAGCCACCAAACCAGATAAGAAAAACTGCGTTAGTTTCAGTTGATCGTACCGCAGATAGACACCGACTGAAGCCACCCTGCTAGATTGCACCGTACCCAGACCTGGACTAGCCCCGGGTAGAAAAACGTGCTATTCCGTTGTCGCGGAAGGTGCTTGATATGTTTGTGCGCTTAGTATTTTACAACCCCATTCGAAACCGGTACGGTACGCGTGCAAAAACTACTAGCCCAGAAGCGATGAAACCCCGCAAAAGTTCCACGTACCGTAGTTCTAGTGCGATGGGTAGTTCTAATTGGATTAGCGAGTAACGGCAATCGTGACAAACGTACTGAAGTTAACCAACTGTTCATAAAGAGCAGTGTGTGTCTGCAGTCGAAATAAATTCAGTTGAGTTCTAACGCACTCAAGAGTTGGTCGAAAGCGTTGGGACTTATATAGGTTCAGTACATCTGGGCCAATATTTGCAACACATGCAAGTGTCTTTCGTTAAACATTACCTCTCGGGGGTAGGACTTTTTTTGGCATCGATTGGCACAGTTCCGAGCGGCAAGGGGCTCGTTTTGGTGACCGGATAACATAACGGCAGCTTCCGGTTGCACGGTGTGTCGTGATCCGAAGGTATTTTGGATTTCGTTCGGTAGTGGTCTAGTTCCTTCAAATAGATGCAACTATCGTCTGCCGGTTGCAGTGTACCCTCGTCGTAGTCTCTGTAATACTGAATGCGGTACTGGAACAATCCTATCCCACTGTTCCGATGTCTGTACTCCATTTCATGCTGAATATCGGTTGCTCATGGCTCGTAGCTGAAAGGTAAAATACGTTCTGTGTTGGTACGTGAAGATGCTTCAGTGTGCTAACATCGAACCAGACCTCCTAGAAATTAAACTAAAACAAATTCGCGCATAACAAGCGACGATATATATGTAAATACATCTTTCAATAACTAATACACATGCAGAACGGGGAATTCCTTCAGGTACTCTAGTTTTATTACTTAATCATGAAACTTAAATTAAAATAAAAGAACATCAATAAACAACATCCTGTACATGGGAAGCTAAACATTGGAAATGGAGTTGATGAATTGGGAAAGATAAAAGGAAGATAGAGGGACAAATACATGCCACCGGAATGGGGGAAGGAACAACCATAAAGCGTCGTCGCGCACATGCAGCATACATCTTTTCGAACAACTTAATCCCGCGTTTTTTCTCTCTCGCTCATGTAAGAGAAGCTTAAAACATTTACCACCTACGAGGAAACACCTCTTCGATGGACAGCGTTTGTACGAGCGTGTGTCTTGCGTTGTTATTCCTAGTAAATACCACTACAACAAATCCATCGATGTTTTTAATTGTCCTGAAAATGTGTTTCTTTGTTTAGTTCGATGCAATTCCAGCGTTTCTAGCGATCATTTCCACATTTATTATCCGTGTGCCATACAGAAGGATTTTCACAATTCACTTTGGCTGCGTTTGTTTTCTTTCTACACCTTTTAGGAACCAAATATTATCGTTACTCTTAATCCTAGCATAATAAAGATCTTTGCTTCGCGCTCTGTAATGGGTATAAAAATGATGACGGCACTACGTTGGCACTATTTAGGGGAGAATTCCGATAATATGTAGTTTCTTCAAAGGTACAGGTATTTTTCCAACCACGGAAAAGCTCAGACAAGTGTAATTGGAAAATCGAAGTTCGACAACATCGTGTTTCAGGATCGTGGACCGCGCGGGCACGACAAATGACAGCACAATGAAGAGCAGCGCAATTTGAAATAGTAAATTAATAATAACAAACATAGAAGGAAATATTAAAGGACTAAAGAAAACTGGGAAATTTTCGATGAAGGAGAAATAAACTGCTCATATTTCATAACATACTTAAAAATAGGAAAAACCACAAACAAAAACATGAAATGCACGGGTTGTCTTCCACGCGACTGTCGGATGTAGCGCTCCAGCCATTGTTTGCATACATTTGTCTGCACTATTTTGACGCATTTGGACGCCCCCTCCACGGTTTCGGGGAATTGTGCGTTTATCACAACCAAAACGGGCCCAAAGGAAGGATAGGCATCGCGAACGAGGCTGCGGAATACGTGGATTGTGCAAATAGGGAACGGTGGTGTAGTATCTAAAACATCAAAATTGAATAGTAGCGGTTAGAGCGCGCGAGGCAATTGTTTACCAGGAAGCTGGTTTGCTGGTTTTGTGCTGTACTTCGACGGGCATCGCGGAGCATCCGACGGTTTACGGTAGAACAATTTCACGTTCTCGTCGTCGTCATTCCAGTGGGGCACTGTCCTTATCGTGAAAAAAAGTGCCGAGTGTGTTTTGCTCGGTATCATTTGGGAGTACGTGTGCGTGTGTGTTTACCACGGTGCCTCCAGTGTGTATGGTAGCGTAACGGTGATAATCGGAGCAACAGTAACCGCGAACCCTCCCCCCAGCACAACAACGGTGATTATCAACGAGCGAAGCAGCGGAAGCGAAGTCAGTTCCGTTCAGCTTGTGTGCCCCACCTTACGGCTGGTGCACAGCAGCACTCCTGCACACTCTATATCTGTGTTAATTATTGTTTCAACGATATCAACAACGATCAATCTGTGACAGTATTATTTTTCGAAGTATATAAGTTTATTGACAGTGTTTAGTGTTTAGAGCAGTGTAACATAAGATTTGTCGTGTTTGTTCGATATTGTATTTGTACCGTTTTGATTTTCCGCTTGTGATCGATCTGTTGTGAACAACGCTACTGTCTAGTGAGCTTGTAGTACAAACAGTCCCCAGGCAGTTTTGTTGCGCGAAAGAAAAGCCTTCCTTCTACTAGCCTGACACTACTGCTAGTGCCTCGGTCATGGATCCGTTAGAGCAGTCGCGGGTTTTCCTGGATTGCTTCAAAACAAACGTGAATCCAGCCGACCCACTTCCCATCTTGGTGCCGATATACAACCTGAAATACGATGAGATTGAGCCCGCCATCATCGATTGGATCCGGACGTATTTGGATCAATTGTAAGTATCGATTTTCCAAGTCTCTTCGTTGCCCTGCTCTACAGTTTGGCATTGTGCTTCATCATTTAAATTTGTATCTATTTCATTTAAAACCCATTCCCTGCCAGTGTTGTACTTCGCTGACATGAGTCATTTTTGTTATTATACAGGGAAAGAATCATTTAGCGTGCCAGTGCATGAGTGTGTGTGACACTACCACACGTACACGGTAAAGGCGGGGAATTGCTAACATGTGATTTACAGTGGTTGCTTTTAGAATATGTGCATGACAGGTTGTTTGATTAGCGGAGAAAACAGGAGAAATAAACATTGATGTCATCGTTTGCACAAATTGTTCAACATCGAGTATTTTGTCTCCTAAAAGAATTTTGAGCGGACCACGGCGACTTTTTACTAATTTACATTTTCTTTTGTCTTTTTTGCACCCATGTTTACCACTCGACAGCGGATGCCCCCAGTGCATCTTGACGCCAATCATACGCAAAGTTGTGGGAGAAGTGCTGAGCAATTGCAAAGAAAATCCCAAATCTTGCGGCTTCACTGGTCTGGGTAAGTTAAAAGTTAAAACACATTAACGGTATATTATACGCTTGCCGTATATATTGCGTTCGTCATAAAGTAACGGTACGAAATGGGGCAAAGCTTTCGGATTTTATTAACTGGCTATTACTCGAGCCATTGGTAAGTAAAATCAAAGTTTAAGAGACATGTTCATGATACTAAACAACTGCCTTTGTTCGTTTTAGGCAATCCATCATACAAACCATTCGTTACGGCGGATCCAGCTATTTCGTTAAACCAATGCACGGACGACGATCTTCTACTCATACTAGCGAGCGATGGTTTGTGGGAGGGATGCAACGAATACTACACGTCCATGTTTGTGCTGTACGCAATTCGAAAGTTTCCAGGTAAGTTAAATCATTTACTGTACCACATAATTTGTAACTAGATGAGCAATAATGGATTTAGCATTTATTTTTTCCTGTAATCAAATCCATTCACCTTATGACACCACCGTAAACAAGTGAAGAAGAATATTAAAAAAAGTAATAGTGTTAGTTCGAATAGAGTGATCGTAATTTTTATTTTTTACTATCAAAACAGGGTAAACTTCCGATCAATTGTTCCTCGTTTGTTTTTTCAACCTTAGAGCGACGTTCATGTTTCGTACAGCGTTTCGAATTTCTTTCCTCTCGGCACAATCGATCATCAAATTCGTTCCGCACAAAAATATTCCTCCGCCAGAACAGCAGTGATTTATGCCGACCTGGATGAAATAGTAGAAAGATATGTATTTCCGATCGCTTTTATCATCGAATGTAACCCCTTCGGCCCCCTGATACATCCGTTTCGGCTCTGCATACCCGGCATCAAACCAGCACCGCATGAAAGGTGCTGAAAGAAGACTGTAATTAAAGCATCAGTTCACGTCCGGAGCGGCGGCAGCTTGTTGATTTTAACCTTCCTTTTGTTCGCTCCGGGAAGTAATATCAAAATGTGTATGTTTCATAGCCGATTTTGACTTACATCTTGTTACTCTTCGTCTTGACGTGATGATGACGGCGAGAGAATTTGCTTATGCTGAAATTAATTTGCAGATTTCTGTGAAGCAAAAGTGCATGCATGGTTA
Source organism: Anopheles maculatus (assembly GCA_002091835.1). Taxonomy (NCBI): domain Eukaryota; kingdom Metazoa; phylum Arthropoda; class Insecta; order Diptera; family Culicidae; genus Anopheles; species Anopheles maculatus. The sequence goes on from KZ062214.1 coordinate 28,949, forward strand.
TGATTGTTTTTTATGGTGGATAATTTTTACACTTTACCTAAAACTTATTGTTTCTAGGATTGTTGGGGACAAGTTTTTGTTTTTTTTATGAACGAATATAAAAACTTAAAATAAAACCAAATGGACGGACGTGAATGTATTTACTTCCAATGGTATACAATGGTATTTGTACATGGATTTACCTTTAGTGACGCCAATATAACGTCCAATGAATCTGAAAAACTTATAGCAAATAAGAAAGCATCTTGTAATTAGATTCTTTAAGCATTGAGCTAGGGCTATCTTCGTTGACGTTATGCGACACGCTTCACTGCTTTGCTAGATCGAGGAAAAATCAATGTTCCCTGGTTGGTTGAACACAACCGGTTTTTGAGGTTCACCAGGAATGAAAAAAGGAAACACTAAAACACCATTACAGAACATCATTTTGTATCATTCTGTAACCGTTTGAATATGTGTCAAAGCTTGAGAAAAATGCTTCTAAAACATATCAACATATGATTCTTAACGAAAGATTTTTATGCAACGGCTGTGTTTCGTCCACAACGCCGGAACACACTGTGTCTGTTCAAGGATTTGTTGTAAAATAAGAGTGCTAAACCCTTTTTCACAAGAAAAACGTAGTAATGATGAGTATTAGCTATGCAGGTTGGTGCAATGTGCAAGGGCAAGGATCAATTAAGCTAATCAACTCAACCAATTAAATGCTTTATTTTTCGGTATTCACCTTCGATGTGTTCTGCACATCAGCCGTGACAAACTTCGTTGTCACCACGGATTAATGCGCGTGATCATTACAGCAGGTTGATGTGTGTTCATCAGCATCAGTTAAACCACCCAAACATTACTGATAAGCGCTTAAACAAGCCGTGCCATGCTCACGTTGGTTTGTTGTTATTATTTAACTTTGGCGCCGTGTTAGATGAATGTGCACACGTTCGTAACGTTCGTAAAACATAACAATTATACGAGCACGCCGGTATGATCATCGGATGAATTTGCCGGCCACTAGATGGAATGTAAACAGTGATGCCGCTGTAATGGAAGGCATGATCACGCCGCTGTGTGGATAACAATAGTCGTAGAAACATTTTTCCTGTTGCGTGGTGAAAAATTAATGGTCGTATTTTTTAATTAACTTCTCATATTACACCGGCGAGATATTTGCTGTATACCAAAAAATTGCCCTTTTTTTAGAACTGCGTTATTATGTGTCAGCTCCCCAAAAAGGTACAAAAGTAAGCATCATTGTTGCCACCGGGTGTTGAAAGGTGTTGAAACATAAATCGTACGTTCCGCACCATCTGTCATTCGGTTAGCTGCACGAGCCCCACTAGCTTTCCGGCATATCCACTGTGGTACCACCAGTGAAAGGCCTTCGCGAAATGGTCCAAGATCATCTTCAGTGCAGCGCGTTCCTTTCCCTTGGCGTGGCGGAGGCGGCAGGGGGAAACCGTTAGGTTTGATTTGATTTTTCTTTTGCACTACGTTTCGATGCCACTGCCCCCCAGGACCAGGGCCGATTTGCCGTAGATCGACGCTATCTTCCGTTTCGCGTGAGTTTTGCCCCCGTCTTCCCGTCTTTGCAAGCCAAGGGGGAAGCGCATTTTTCACACCTGATGGATTTGCCAGCGCACCGCGCGCACGTTACTATGTGCCGATGGTTTGGCACACCTCTCCAGGCATGGCCGGGTCGCAGGTGCTGTGGCATAAGTGTTTTGATCTCGTTTTTATTTCGGAAAAAGTTTCACCTTTTGCAGCACAGGTGTGCGTGTGTGTGTGTGCGAGTCATAGTGCACCGCACTACACCTTTCTGCTCTCGGGGGCATGCTCGACGTAGAGAACGGACGGCTAGGTGAAACGAACAGCAGGAAAACCGTGCTGTTTGTGCTTCCGAACAGGTTGACTATAAAAATCTGTCTCTATTAAGATGCATATAGGCGATGTTTAACGGGTGACGTTAGAGAAAGCATGGTTTAAGGCTTAATTGGGTTTTAGCTTTACTGTAGACGATTTCGTCGCAACACACGATTCGTATCACTTGGGGGATTTTTGTGTGCTACGCTCCTCCTACGCTCCGTTAGATTACATTTTCTCCAAATCAGGGTGAAATAGTTTCCCCTTGAGCTGTACAATGCTTTCTTTTTGGTACGCGAATCAGTCCTAAACGATCACGCTGCTTGTCTTTCTAAACGAAATGAAAAAAAGGTATGCCCGGTAGGTATGTGTAAATTGTTCATGAATAATTTTAGGCTTAATTCAACATCTTGTCATCAATTAGTGTTTCTTTTTCTATCAATTATGGCTGTTGCTCGCAAGAGATAATAATTTTGTGATCGATGTGATGTTTGATGTGATGAGTGATCGAACGTTGAGTGATCGTCACGTGGACGACCTTATCTCAGGCATGGACGGTGGTTCCCTGGATAAGACAATAAAATTTCTTCGTAAGTTTCTGCTTCTCTAATTGTTAAGAGACTGCAACGTTTTCGTCATTTTCTAGCAGTGAGAAGAAGTTGTAAAACTCGTAAAAATCTTGATCGATGATCTGAAAGTGTGTAAATTGCAGTTCCGTGACTGTTTCTGTCGCGGTTACTCGAAAAACAAACACTGTAAAATGTGAGCTTTTATAAGAAATACACTAAAGAAACACACTAAAACATAGGATCATCACAAGAAAAGATCTTTACACTCTGTTTATATTTTATTTACTGCTATTTAGTCGAATAAAAATACACCTTTTAAAGCTAAAATATGTACTGGATGCATGAGAAGCAGAACAATCACTGTGTTGATCGCCGTTGCATGTTTGCTAGTTCTGACACCCTGTAAAGGACTGTGCATTCTGGCTTCCCCTTGATTGATATTCCACGTTTAGAAAGACGAGTTCTTTTTTTACTACTGTATAGAGCCGAAAGCTCGAGTAATTTCCATCCCGTTCATCTAATAACCTTCAGCTTCGATGGTTTTTCTTAGGGCTGTTAACTGTTTTCCCAACGTCTTTATAAACAAACCAACCAACCTGTTAACTGTTTTGGTAATACCCATGGAACCGTACGCATGGGTACGCGTTTGAGTATTTGAGAACTATTTTCATAAATTTTCTAATTACGTTTCGACACTTGGTAACCGCTGCAAATGTAACACCCTTCGCGAGTGTAATCGTTTTCGATTGTTTCATGTGTCGATCGTGGTTCGAATACGATTCGATTCATCCGTTCGATTCAGTACGCTTTCAATGATGATGTGATGTGTGTTGCTCCAGATTCTGGTGCCCTCCCTCCTGTTTGGATGCAATTTATAAATTTGTTCGCTTCCGGCACTTGCGGCATTAGTCCGGATCCGCACGTGATCCGCAAACACTTATAAGCACCCCATCATCCCAGGCCGAGATTTAATTGATGAATGCGAGTTCTAGCGTGTGTGTGTGTTTTTTTTTTGTTTCGCCTATCATATACAGTACCGCAAAAGAGGAGTGGGTGGATTGTGTGTGTGTGTGTGCAACCATCTGGAATGATTGCGCTTGCATGATTTACTCTCCGCTTGTGGTTCGTTTTAGCTGCCCCGCTAGTAAATAGGGAAGAGACTGACAGGGATGAACCACCGCCGAACCATACCGTGCACCGTGGCTAAACTAATAATTTCCTGCTGTGCTCCGTCTTTCATCTTTTTTTTTTGTTGTTTTCTTAAAGGATTGCGTTGCTTAACGCTCTTTAGCAAGTGGACGAACAATTACGACTAGATGTATGGGATGGAACTAGCGAGCAAACAGTAATTGCTTGGGTTGTGTCTTGATGATTAACCTTATTTAAAAACATAACGTTTTTTTGGTTAAAGTGACAGATTTAAAATATACTTAAATTGAAACGTGGTGGTGGAATAAATTGGTGGCTCCCGATCCCGCAGGGGCATTTGTTTCGGGGATCTGGTTTCCGTGTAGCAGCAGCAGCAGCAGCGGCAGGTTTGCATTTACTTCTCGCTTTGCATGACTGGACATCCCTCTCTCTCTCTCTCGTGGTTGGGGTTTCGATTGGGCCGGTTGGTTGGTTTTTGGTGGATCATCAGCGTCGCTTAGCGTGTCGATTGCGCTCGAATAGAAATAGCGGAAGGCAACTAGAGGCGCCACCACCCCGCAGGCCAAAGACAGCGCGTCCGTAGTGCGCTGTGCGGATATTGAATAGAAAAGGAAAGAGAGAAAACCCCAAAGCAAGGAAAAAAGAAGGTGATTGTAAGGAAATTAAAAACGGGAAGAAAACACACACACACACACCGAGAAGTATCGATAAAAAGTGTAGAAGTAAATTGAAACAAACATCAAACAGAAGTGGATAAAGGAAAAAAAGGTGTGTGCCGAGCAATGGTTCACATTTTCCATTTTCCCACTTTTCGTCCTTTCTCTTTTCCTTTCTCCACTAAAGAGAGTGTTGCGGTTGCTTTCTGGCACCCCATTACCATGTTGTCCACCCGCCGATAGCCGATTTTCCATCGATCATCGGTTAGGGCGATCATTTCAGAATTAGCCGCAACTGGCGCTGCAATCGGTGCAATTGAACCTCACGATATTGAAAGTAAAAAGAAACAATTGTGTGTGTTTGGATACACTAAACCGAACTGGCGGTGATATTCCTTTTCGCCCGGATGTGCTCTACCGTACACCGTTACCCTGTTATTTCACGGTCCTTTGAGCGATCGCACATTCACGATCATCATCATCATCACCACCACAGCACGATCGCTATCTGCTTTATCTATCCGTAGTTGCGCCCGTTGTTCAAGCTCCGCTGGGTGTCGGCTTATTTTCGGTGGGTACGCGTTTTGGGCAATTGAAACCACCAGGAAAGATCGGATCTTTTAAACGATGAACAATCAGTCATTGTAGATCGTAGATGTTCTGCGTTTAGTGTGGTGGTGGCTATGATTAGGAGCCGCATCACTGCTTACGTTTTCCCGGTTATCCTGCTGGTGTTCGACAAGGTCATGTTTTCTCAAATGATTTCGATCATTTTTTTTATTATAAAAGTCATCTCATAGTAGTCTTGGGTGATTATAAATAGATATTCTTGTTAGAAGTGAACGAAGACACATTTTCTATGATTGGCTAACTTATTAATCTGTCATCTGTACATTTGTTTACCAATTAATGTAAAGCAAAATCAATTCAAAATGATTTAATTTGTATATTAAAGATAATTGTCTAGGGAGGATAAACGAGATTGAACGAAACAGAGAAAGGGTCCCACCTTTGTGTGGGATATGGAAAGAAGAAAATGGCCAAAAGAGCATCATCATGTGCCGTTTTCATTGGTTTGGGCTACGGCGTCCTGGCGTAGCGTTAGAAGGGGTCTGTGCCGTGCGCGTTGTATTCGGTGTCGGTTCGGCGAAGCATCAGGCTGGCAGCTATTTTTGGCAGCGTAAAAAAACCATTCCAAAAACGGCTTTAAAACCTTCACTCGCTTTACCATCGTCGGCGTCGTCGTTGTGTCGTCGTACCAAAAATGGATTACGCGCGTCTTCCACGCGGGCATTTGTTTCTTCCTGTTCGTTTCCCTTCTTCGCTCCAACGCGCCCGGTCTGACATTCTCTCCGTTCCCTGCAAAACTCTACAACACATACCCGGAGGAGGAAGTCGATGCCGAAATTAGTCACTTGTTCCTGAAGGGTATCGAGAGGAGAAGCGAGTGTGGTGTGGTGTATAGTTCGATGGTGCTTGCCCGTGGACGTGTAGGGAGCAATGCTGTCACTGTAACTGTTGTAGGCCAGGGCACACACTTCCAAGATGTAACTGTACTGCCGTTTCTCGATGGGTTCAATGTTTATATGCTAGATGGTGGAACGATCGGGTGGGCGATGGTGGTGTGCCAGTAAACCTGCCCATGAAGACTTACCCTTTTTCCATGGACGCTATCCGCTACCAGTATTCGAGTTCGATTCGATCCACCACGATCAGCGCGCCGATCGTCTCACGTGTTACGTACGGGTGCGCGCGCGCTCGGCAGGAGCCGGTCGTTTTGGTCGAGCTGATGGGAACCAGATTGCATGAACTCTGGTGGTGGTGGGTGCCTTATATTTATTGCACCCGATGGAATGCATCGGGTTAAGGGGTTCGTAACGCCACATACTTAATATTGAGAACGCCCCCATCATCGAGAAAGTATGTTGCGGTTGCGCTGCTTCGGCCGTGTAGGATGCAGACACATTTCGATCGATTTGTTGAGTGCAAATTCATCGTGCCTGCTGCTGAGGTTTTATCGGTGATTTATTTTGTTCAGCGCCGATGATGGGTTAATGAGTTGCAGTTTTAAAGTGCATCTTCGTCTTTGCCCGGTGCTGGTGACCGTTAGAAAAATATGAATGTAAAGTAGATATTTTGCAACTGAACCGATTTTTGAAGCCGTTTTGCAAAAATATTTTAACTACAATTGTGCAGTCTTGCACAGGGTAATATTTTATATCAAATTGGGTGTTATTGTGCTTAGATTTATAACTTTTTATTTATTGTTCATTGCGTCTTACTGGTTGGGTCGTCTGATGCCATTCTCATGACATGACCAGCCCACCGGAACCTGGCGAGCTTAATGCACGATGATGGTGAGATCACCGTACAACTCGTAGAGCTCGTCGATGTAGCGGCTCCTCCATTGTTTTTCCACACATACGGGGCCAAAAATGCTTCTGAGCATCTTGCTCTCGAACGCGGCTAAGAGAGTTTCGTCAGAACTATAAAGGTAGGTGAAGTTTTGGACGACTTCGAAGGTGCGCGATCACCTATCTGTACTTTTACTTCTGCGTAAATCAGTGTTTGTTAGCAAGGTCGGTGGTGATGCCACCATCACTTTGATTTTTGCCTCGTTGAACTCCAAGCCTGAGGTTAAGCGCCGCACTGCTCAATCTTTTGGTAAGCTTCTGTTACCTAGGTGAGCCTTAAGCCAATGATGTCTATGTCATCAGCGTGGTATGCCAAGATCTGGAGTGACTTATAGAATATGGTCCCCGAAGATTCCACCTCCGAGTCTCGAATGGCCCTCTCTAGCACCAGATTGCATAGGAGACAAGCAAGCTCGTCTCTCTGGCGCAGGCCCTTGGTGGTAGCAAAGGGCCCTCAGAGTTTTCCATCCACCTTCACCTGGCATGTGATGTTGATCATTGGCATTCGTAGACAAGAGAATAGATTGCTTAAAACTGTAAATGACAATGTTCTGGATTTACATTTTTGATATGGTATCGTATCAATTAACCCTTACTTGTGATGTGACTCTAACCCGGTCCAAGGTTCGAGTTCGCGGGTCGGGTTCGAGTTTGACCTATAGATTCCCAACTACAAGTAGTTCAGGTTGATTTGTTTTGATTCGATTCGTGTATGCAACAAAGCATAGGCGAGTTTGACCTGTTGGTTCGATCTGATCTCCCTGCACTGACGATTTCCATTCAATTCTGATATAAACTCTGGGACGATCCTTGAAACGAACCATATCTGCCAAAATTAATACATACTTCCATCGATATCTATGTGCGCTTATCGGAAGCACCGTCCCACACGTAATATATCACGCTATTGAATGCAATCGCATTTACTAGTGTAACTCACCTGTAAGAAAAAGAGGAATGACACCGAATAATTAAGATACGATCTAGCTTTTAAAAGATTGCTTTTCGCGTTGCCCCACCGTTATAAGCGATCGACCTTATCTCGATCGTAATGGCATTTTGCACAGTCGCTAAACATATCTTAACTAATTTTTAGAGTGTTGTGATTGCTTCCGAAGGCTTTAGGTTCTTCCTTTCGCCGAAGCTTATTCATGAACGAAGAATGTAAAAAGGAGAAGGTTTTTTATTTGGTTGGAACGTTAACAAAGTAAAGACCGAACATGCCGAGCTTACCGAGATAGAAAATGGAGATTGTTTGGGGACTGTCTAAAGCGTGATGTGTACAAATTGTGGAGTGGTGCTGTGGAATATGAGACATCGTCACCGCCCCAAAAGAAAATGATGACAGCGTTGGTGGAAAAAAATGCTTGCATTAACGGGGGGGATGGAGATGAGATGCGGAAGAGGTAGTAAGGAAAATTGGACTTTCCTTTTACGAAGCTTCCCGAAAAAGTCATGTTTAGAGATGACATGGAGATAGATGGTGTAAATATTTTCGGGGAGTCACGAGATACACACACCCAGCTATTTTTCAATGCAACCAAAAATGTTGTCAAACCCGCAAAAGCTATTCCGATCTGATCGTTCGATGTCGCGTTACTTTTCTGCTCGAGATGAAAAATGGAATGTCGCTTGCTGTTCAGATTGGTGGCTAATGAATGGAATGGTGAAACGGTGTTGTTGCTGTAGCCTTTCCGTTTTGTTTTTCCTTCCTGCATATTTCCACCCAAAAACCAACGGAGGGAAACCTGCTCCAGTTTAAACCGTCACCATCCGTGTGCTGCTCGGCTGCTGCTGCTGCCGATTGTCGCGTGATCTCTCTTCCTCATTCATTTGCCGATCGCCGCCATCCTTCCCTGCCTCGATAAGACGATCGTCACCACCACCACCACCACCGCTACCGACATCGTTCGTCGCCGAGAGATTAATGCAATCTCTCGTGATCGAACGTCATGAAGCGTAGCGAAAATACTTGCACACTGCTCTGCCGCAGCCCGCCACATCGACGGCAGGGTGAAAAGAAGCCACAGATGGCCGAAAAGTGATCGTTGTTTCCGCACCGTGAACGATTGTTTCAATGTGCTACCGCTACCGGAGAAAAGCCGCCGGGCATCGCAACGAGACGAACGAAACCGGGGCGAATAAGAAGCGGGAAAACCTGTCAGCCAGTCCGTGCGGCTTATTAGTCGGCACTAGAAATGGATGCATTTATTATGTGCACTCATAAATATCCATTTTTCGATCACAGTCAGTCAGCCAGTCGCGCCAAGGTAGGATAGAGAAGGTTCGGGGGGCCTTTCGTTCGTCGAGAAACAAACGGTAAATATATGCATGCCATCTCTCGACCGCCGAGGGCCGGCCCGGTCGAAAGCCTTCCATTTTCCGACGGTTCACTTCCGAAAGGAAATGGCGAACCGCCCCGGTGTATTGGGGGTAAGGTGGATGCTTTTTTTTTTTTCGTTGGTTCCTCCTCGCCCGATACACCGAAGGAATGTAGTTTGATTTTGTGTAGCAGATTAGATGAAAGGTAGAGAAGAGAAAAAGTGCATAGTGTGTGGTGTAGTGGTAGTTAATTTTATGGTTCAGATCGACTGCACAACTGTGTGTATTGACACCGGTAAAAGGCAGTGTTTCTCATTTGCTAATTAATAATTATTTCGCCGAAACCTCCTCCTCCCCGGGGGCGGCAGCAGTGGCTACTGATGGATCATGTTACCTTTCATTCGTGTGCAAATTGTAGCCTTTTCGCAACAACAAAAAAATGCAACCTTAAAACCGACCATTCTAAGCTCCGAGGATGTATGCATACGCCCGGCGTTTAATGAAATATATTAATTAAAGGTTTGCACAAAATGGATGAGGGTTTTTCTGGGTTTTTTCCTAGTAAAAAATAACGACCATAAAAACGGGACCATGTTTAAAATTTACAAACACAATAATGCCATATGGTGGTGTGCGGTTTGGGAAAACGATTCCGCGCTTTAGCATTAAAAATTGCTCATAAAAAATCAATCGTCTTCCGGTCGTCGACATTTTCGACCCAAATAATTGTGGTGGCCTTCTCTCTCCTGGCCACACCAGCAGTAGCAGTGGAGACTGCATATCAACAACAACCACAGGAAGAAGCAATAATAACAACAACAAAAATAACAAGATTTATTGTAGAAGCAATAGAAAGCTTGAGCTTGACGAACGAGAAAACCCCGGCTGGCCAAAAATGGAACTCCTTCTCGGGGTTGCATTTCTATCGTTGTTATGCTGTTAATTTCCTACGCGCCCGTACGTCACGAAATCGGGTCAGATAAATTGCTCAATGCGCGTAAAATTAATTTTTCCTTTATGCTTGATTAGAAAGATTTACAGATTTCGGGTGAAAGGGGGAGAAAAGGAAACAAAAAGAAGAGAAACGTAAGGAATCTCTCCTTCTCGAGCAGTCCAGTAGACAGTGCGAACCAACGTACGTAGTGGCCCCGAAAAATGTACCGAATTTTGGCAATTTTGTTCGATTGCATGTATTTTCGCAGTACCGCAGACACGGTACGGTACGGTCGTAGTAGTTCGCTGGGTGCGGTGCTTCATTAAAGTGATTAATCAAACATTGCAAATAATTAAACCCCCTCCCGCGTGTGTGTGTGGGTATAATTTCACACTTTTACCTTCGCATTTTTTTATCCCCCCTACGGTACGGTCGGTCTGTCTGCACAGCACGCGCGGAGCAATGCGTGTAGTCCTCGCGACTTGTTGATAGCATGCAACAACTCTTGGAAGCATCCCGCGTGTCGTGAAGGTTGCTGAAGGCCATCATGATAAGCGATGGGTGCTCGGTAAGGGATGGGCCCTGAGCTATTTTACCTATTGCAGTTTTTGTGTTTTTGTCGTGACTATCCATATCGTTATGCTTATTAGAACTGAGTTTAATCCTATATATAGGGTTTTTTTGTTACCTCCTAACATCATTATCAGCTCAGACTAGTGTGACTAGTGCAAGTTCATCATCGCTTGCGACAGTTCCATTACTTTGATAAATATTTGAAAAATAGAGAACGCGACTTTACCCCGTCACAACACCTAGTGTCACCTAGCGTTTATTGTAACGTCCGCTCGTAACTACCGTAGCTGTGTCGTGTCCATGTGTTTCGCATCAGCCACAGGGCTTACGTCATGCTGATGGCGTCTTCTGGAAAGGACTATCACGTACACGTCGGCTCAAATTACTTGGCCAAACTAAATATGGTAAGCCCTTCCTGGCGAAGTGTGTGTCCAGCGACGGTGACGGCATGGCAGGGAAAGGGAAATGATAAAGGGGATTGATGGTCGGTAAAAGCTATGCGCGAATATTATTCACTCACGAACGAGTGAAGCGAAAACGAGTAAAAGTTTACATGCAAACAGAGGTTGGGTTGGGCTTAAGAAGCTTGCATAAAGACAAAATTGCACATTTCTCTGTATGATTTGTAGTTTGGCGTTTCATGCTTTAAATAAATTAATTTCACTGCAGACTATTTTTTAAACATACTTTTACCAATATTGCTCCTTCTTGCTCACCACCGACAACCGCTTCGTAATAGATCCTGGCACGCCGGGACACATCTGCTAAAACGATTTTATGCTCCCATTTTTCGCCCGTGTTTCTGTCACATTGCACTCGCGGTTTCGAAGGCGGTTTTGAAAAGCGGGCGTATGGCGTGGGCGTCGTCGTCCCCCGTGTGCTCGAGATATGCTGGAACCGACTTACCGCACGGTCCACGCAACGGCCAGCTTTGCGAAGGTGGAAGGCATCTGATGTGGGAACTGGGCTACTCAGCAACATGTGTGTAGGCTATTTGGGAAGGCGGCAGACGTCTGACTGGTGCCCCAGGTTCTATACCGGGTGAATCAGGGGCATAGTCGGAGGACCTTCAGACGCCGGTTTCGGAAGTGGGCGGACACCCGGCTGCTCGAGCTACGGTCGTTGTGGGGTGGGATGCAAACCAGATCTTACGGATGAACCTTGGAACGGTTGTCGCGTTCTCACGAGCAACGAAAAGAGAGTTCACTGCAGTGCATTTGGTTGCAAGAAAGGTGTATAGCAAATCCAGTCTCTTCTATCTGAGCTAACCGGGCAATGGAGGGCTCGTCGCGTATGTCAGCCCCATCGTTCATAACTGAGAGGTCTGCAGATAGCAGAAGGCGGACAAGTGAAGACGAATGAAAGCAACAGATTCGTGGCATTGGAGCCCAACATGAGCTTAATTGCATGTTAATCTGGAAGGTAAATGATTGTAATTTTATGGGTTTTTTGAGCAGTGCGAGAAGCGCACTGTTTGCATATGCTGTTGGGAAATTAATTAATCTTCTGTTTGTTGTCACAGGGCGGACGCTTATCCAGCTTAAGAATAAAAATCATGAATTTTGAAATTCATCAGATAGTGAGGATTGATCTGCAGTAATGCCATCTATTAAAATAGTCCATCAAATCGCTTCGTAGGGCTTGTTTACGCTCAATATTTGCACTATTAATATATAGCTAAATATTGATACAATCACGACATCGATCTCCAAATTGTATGTAAATAATATTCCTGTCTGAATATGTAGAGATTTCAATCGAATATGATGATAAAGACACACGAACCGGGAGATTATTTTATCATCAATAACTTGGTACCAGCTACACATTCGCGTACGCTCGAAGCTATTTTTAATGTCAAGGTGATAAGAAATGCGTTGCGCCAGCAGCAATGATTGGCACGGAGCGACAGCAAACAATTCCACGGAATCGAACGGCGAAAACGAAGCAATGGTAAAGCTGTGCAATGTTCAGCTCCTCTGTCATGGAAACAATTTAGCCTTTTTTTTAACGCCATCCCAGCCCTGCAGTTTACTTTCCCTGTGTCTGTCGCCGTTCCGTACCTCCCGCTCTCTCTATCTCTGTAAGCTCAAGATCAACGTTTGCAGATCGTAGACGATGGATCGGACAAGTAGATGATTCATAAAACCGTAGTGTGGCACGCGTTCGTGGCGCGCGCGCACACACAGTCATAGAATGTGGTGTTCTTTGGTACGTGTTCCCCTGCTGTTGCTGCTGGGACAAATCCATACATCACCGGCAAGACATGATGGTGTACGCGTACGTGTGGCAAAATGTTGGCTTCACCATGCTGCGCTTCGGCAAAAGAAATTTACCGATGACTCATTCTCGATGACTCCATAGCGAGAGCAGGCGGGATGAAGGGTCGGACGATTGGTAGTGCGCACGGCTAACGGAGTCTCTGACATACACGTTCGCTCGCTCTCTCTCTCTCTCTCTGCTCAAGTCTCTGGCAGCATGGGTGGACGTCGCACACATAAATGCATTTGGGGTGAGGATAAAATGTTCGCTTGAGACGGGACACACACTCGGTACGCGTCTGTCTGGTTAAAGCTGGAAAGGGTGTTCGATGCGTTGTGTCATCGTCGGTTAGGTTGGCTGGCCGGCCGGCCGGTTTAGTAAGTTGAATTGGGTTACGAATTACCGCAAGTCGACCCTTTTGCAAAACGGAGGCGGTACCTTTTTCTCCTTTCTCGTGTTGCGTTCGTTCGGTTTCGTATAAAATATTTGAGTTATTTAAAGGCGCAACTAGTGCATTTCTGTGTGCATCCTTTTTTGTGTCAGAACACGGAAAAATTATTTCCCCCCGAACTAATTTTATCCGACAATTTGTATAATTGTAAAGTAAACAACAGTTCTGTTCTAAAACATCTCTATTGCGCTAGATTGTTCGATATCCCTTATGATATTTTCCCAATTACAAGATTTTACTCGACTATACGCATGCGGTGTATGGTACGAAGGGGGTTAGAGGCAATTTTACTATGTTCCGTTTTTTTTATTGCATCTTTTTGTCGTGTTCGTAGGCCCATGGAAATTGAACACGTCTCGTTATGCCGTAAAACGCCGTACTTGATAGCTTTAGGCAGTGTAAGACAGGTTTTTGTAAAAGGACATCGGACGCCTAGAGCATGAAAATTGGAACTGTTCAATCGAAATATAGGGTGGGTGCGTAATGCAGAAGACATGTTCGATAGGGGGTATCAAACGCTACACACACACACCCACTAAACTCCGCAAAACGTGCGGAGAACAGTAAGCAAATAGAAAAGGCTATGAAATTGGTCACGATAAAAGAAAGAAAGGGCGATTTGTGACAAATGTTTGTTTGTAGATTGGCCTAACAGACACTTGTGCCTTCGCTGGCAAACAATCGTCGCAGTGGGAAATGGGGAAAATGTTGGTGACACATATTACTGTTTCATTACATTGCATTATTGTGTTGCGTTAAAGCTGTGTGTTGAGAGGACCGCAATGTGCAAACGCACCACGTAGAAGTCGTTGTTTACTGACTTGTTGCACCGGGATTAGCTTTATCGGTGGGAAGTTTTTGCATGAGATTAGCGAAATGGTAAATGCATCCTCTGCCCACAAATATCAATCGATAATCTTATCGCAAGATACGGGTTTTTTTTCGAGAATCTCCGTGTGGGATTCGTAACATGGATGTCTTTGCTGGCCTTTTAATGGCACAATTTTTCCAACCTTATTCTTGCAACAAAAAAAATCCTCGTTTGACTAGAGTACCATTTTCCATCTGCTGTGTTTGCCAGGTGATTATTATGTTGCTTTTAATGGCACAATTTTTCCAACCTTATTCTTGCAACAAAAAAAATCCTCGTTTGACTAGAGTACCATTTTCCATCTGCTGTGTTTGCCAGGTGATTATTATGTTGCTATTTCGTTGTGCACACCACCGTGTACACTTGCTAATCTGTGTATTTTTGTCCGACCGGGTGGGGCAAAAACGGCTGTGTAACCAATGGCAAACAGAGTGTTCCAAGTGAGCATCGCTTGGTGGTGTTTGCTTCCAAGAATGGAAAACTTGTGGCTTACTGTTCGGGGGTGCCGTTTCACGTTATGATCGGTGTGATGATGGAAAGATGCTGTGTGGAAAAAAACACTCCCATCCCTATTCCAGCTGTCAGACTGCGCAAAGAGCGTGTCAATTGGGTAGCATTAAAAACAACGAACCTCGAATTGTTTGCCAGTCAGAGCAACGCAGAGCTCGAGAGATTCGAGAGAGTTACGATCGTTCGGTAGATGATCCTCTCCGCTTGCAAATCCAACCGAACTGTTCGTGTTTTCTTTTTGTTCGGTGGGGGCCACTGGTGCGAGAAAAGCATTTCCTAAAGCAGAATAAAATCGCAATACTCTCGCGAATGTTCTTTGCGCACCCCATTTGTGTGCCCCACAGGGGGGAGGGGTTGCGAATCCACAACGACCGTGAGCTCATTTCTGTCCATCCATAACTCCTGTGTCTCTGTGTTGTGTCCGTCCGCCGTCGGTGTCCCGCTCGCAGAAACGTGTGGGTCTCTTCTGCTACATTCGATCGGCTTAAATCGGCCGTACTTTCATGACTGTTGTGTATTCCATTTTTACTGGCTTACGGTTTTTTTTTTTATGTTATTGTGGCTTAGCGCCTCTCGTTTTGCTGTTACGAGGATTTAGTTTTACCACCTGCAAAGAAGTTCGTTTGCTAGGTTTTAGTAGTCGCTGGAGATATCTCCAGCTACCAGGAAGATTAGAGAGAAAGAAATAATAACTGAAAGAGAATGGTGCGCCACCCTTAATCACCTTGTGGGGACCCTTGCTAGCTCACCATCCGGAGGGGTTAGCAGCATTCATTGAATTGTGTGATCGTGCGCCACACTAATACGACGATTGCGTTTATAAGCCTCCCAAGAGGGTAGAGATTCACCCAACTGTGGTAAAAATATGCGAACGCAACGGACGGTCAAGAAAATTGGGGCATTCTTCTGAGTTTCTTCTCCAACTATTGTTTCCTCTTTCACTTGATCACCTGCATATAAAATGTTCATGATGTAGTCGATTCGTTTTCAAAAAATCAAAGTTCTACAATTAATTAAAAACAGAAAACATATTAAAAGAAAATACCTTTTATAGGGCTCTATCTCTCACTTGGAGTCCGGATGCAATTTTAAATCAATTAGTTTTGCTCTCAATCGGTTTATCCTGTTATTATTTTTTTTTTTCGCACAGTGCGATGCAAAATTGAGAGTGCACTTGCCATCTCTCCCAGGGTTTCCTTGTGTGCGTTTAGAGATGCACCATGATGGTACTCTCTCGTGTGTCCCTTGCTGCTGCAACGCTTTTGCATCATTTGATGCCGATAATGATGCATTTGTTGTGCTTCGTCGTCGTTCAGGTTCCCTGGTTGTAGTTTTACTGCTGCTGCTGCATCTGTCGTCGTGATACGGGCAAGTCCTCTCAGGCTTTTATGCCACTGTTTCCGTAGAGACAAAGGAACTCTGTCCTTCGACTCTCAGAAATCCAGAACTCGAGAACAGAGCTATGTATATAGCAAGACAGAGAGCATAAGCTAGAAGGGTATGTATATGAAGATGTTAAAGCTATGACACGTACAGAATGGGAATGGGGGACCCATTTTTCCCCAAGGTACATTCAATTCGATTCGGCACAATTCAATTTGACGGTGTGTACTATCCACCCAACACAACAGCGAGGAATTGCATTTATTCCTTACGACGGTGTGTGCTGTCATGCAGCAGCATCACGCTGTATCGGCAAGAGATGCATCTTCTTCCACCGGCTTTTTTTTTATTGTGCCTCCGGTGCCGGCAGCTACGATTCCGCAAAAAAAACCGGCTTTCACACCCCCCGCGGTCGGTGGAAAATCCTTTCCGTTTTGCCCGCGTGGGAAGGGCGCTTGTCGCCGAAGCCGGGTAGATCCGCAGGGTATTCGCTCTATCGCATTTTCCACATCTCTGTGTGCGGCTTTGCAGAAACCTTCGCTTTTCCATTCACTCGGTCCTCGGTCGGTTAGTTGTATCGCTCTCTCTCTCTCTCTCTCTCGCTCTCTCTCTCTCTCTGTCTTTCGCACTTTGCGGCTCGTTTTGCCACAGTTTCCGGGGAGAGGGGGCTTGCTCCCCATTTCAGACGGTGCGCCTTGTCTCGCTTTCGCACGCATATCCCGAAAACAGCTACATGCACACACACACACACCGCACCATGTTGTTTGGTGGTGTGTTTCGCTGGTCGTCACCGCCGCCGCTGCGGTTCCACACTGAAACGGAGCGCTACGCCAGCTCAGTTAGTCATCGAGTGCTGTGCTGTGCTGTTCGGCCTAGCTTTTGACCCGCGCGTTCGAAACAAACCCCGGGCGCCCGGTGGGTGTGTGTGTGCGTGTTCAATATATCCTCCGTGTGTGCAATTTTCAAAGCTCGAAGCTTTTTCCTTTGCTAGAAATATTTATTTGTTTATATAGTAACGCGGTTTGCTAAGTAACCAAAACAGTGGAAAAAAACGGAGGGAAAAATCAAAATCCTCCGGCGAAAAGCAAATTCGAGACAGCGTGATCTTGTTTGTAACTGCCCGAAAACTACCAACCGTTGGAGAAAGTAAAGCCCGTTGCACGAGTGCAGAGTTCCCGGTTGGTGGAACTAAGTGCAAGTTTTGTGTGGGCCGAAGTTTTCTTGCGCACATCGTTTTATGTAGGTGTTTCGTAGCCTTATCGTTTTGTTCTATCTATACCATACAAAGAAAATACGTGTTTGTAGGTGTAATACCCCTCCAAAAGAAAAATGGAATTCCATTCGAACGGCGAATAATTATATTCCTAAACTCGATCACGCGATATCATTCGGTCGCGACCCCTGTCTCCTATTACTGGTGGTGCTGTAGTTGTTTGTTTCGTCGCTTTATTGTTTGTGGGTTTGTGCGTGCGTGTGTTTTTGTGTGTGTGTGCTTGTGTTTCTGGTACAGAATATTAAATTTCGTTTTTCCCTTCTGTGTGTGTCTGTGTGTGTGTATATATGTGTCTCCAGTTCCGTTGTTGTTCTAATTCCAATCGTGTCGGCAGGGCAATTTGCAGGATGTCGTTCAAGTACAACACGCCACACGAGACATCCGTCAGAGTGTGCAATAAGCGGGGGTGAAACTATAATGTGACAGTGGATCAGATATTGGTGCTTTTCTTTGTGAAGTGTGCAGTGGCCGATGACAGAGTGGGCCCGTCTGTTGTTTTGTGTGGTTTAAGAACCTGTTGTAGAGTGTTGCTGCATGCTGCAAAACCTCGTTCTCGGACCTTTTGTTTTATTATAACACTTTCGGTGTGCAATAACTTTGTGTTTGCTGTGTGTGATATGTAATTTGTAGCTGCAATATCAGTAAAAAAGATGATAAAAAGCTTTCATTTACTATTCAATATACAGACTCTGTTGTGATTTTAATTAATAGCATGCTTTGCTACAGAAGGTTTGACATTTTGTGATGAATCGTTTAAAAAAAAAAATGGTTTTACTCAGATCTTTACTATTACTATCAGGGCAGTTACTATTATCGATAACAAAACAAAAGAAACATTTTAGGAATAATTTTGCTATTTTGATAATAGTTTGTAACCAACAAAAAAAAAAGCATTTACATTGAGGAGAAGGAGCAAAAACAAACGCGACAAAAAGAAGATTAAACTGGAATGGAAAAATCAGGCATCGAGCGATGCGTGCGTGAAATGAAATCGTAAAAGCAGCGAATAGCAAAAAGAAAATATAATTACGAAAAGCCTCTCACCCGCCCCGCACACAAATCGCACAACGCCACCCACCCCTCAGCGCAGGATGGAGCTCAGGTGGAAAAAAATGAGATGAAAAACGCAACAAGCGAAGAGAAACGATTAAGGAAAAACGAGAAGCAACTATGTATGAAGCCTAGGCACACACACACACCCGAAATACGCGCATTTATTTGATCGGTGGTTCGATCGTTAATTGTTTCTATTGCTGCGCCATTGGGCTGTGTCTTGTGTATGATCCTTTTTTGTTGTCTAGTTACATTTGTTTGCTTGCTTACTTTGCATTTTCGTTTGTTGGGTTTTGTGATCATTATTTGCATTGCAGTTGCATTATCGCACAAAAAAAGGCGAGGGGTAGTTGTGTGTGTTTTTTTTTGCACAAGCAATTTCTCTTTTTGATTAGTAACGTGCACAATATCGGGCACGTAGTTTCGTGTGTGCCAATATTCAAACACTAGACGGGGTCTGCAAACGGATACAAATGCAATGAAGGCTATCGACTGTGCGTGCGTGCTGGGTAGCTATTACTATTTTTCCCTATCCCTTGGTCTGCCTTGACCAAACACACACACACACACACAGGGTTACAGGTTTTGCATATCCGTTTTTTTTTGCTTCTATATGCTCGAATTTTCATTCCTTTGTTTTTTGGCGTACGCGTCTCCGGCGGCCTCGTTTTCCGAGCGCACGTCAATGACCTCTTCCGTGGCGTTGGAGGCGGAGTCCGCACGTACCGAACATCATCCGTCCGTTTTCCGCATGGCCACTTTTCGTTTGCGGGGTCCGCTTTTGCGTTTCTCCAAACCCCCCCTCAGCTAATAATAATGGCGCGCTCTCGGTGGTGTTCCTCTCCGGCAGCTTAGCTAGGCAGGCGCCGTCCGCTGGTGCAACAATGTATGTGTGTGGGAGTGTACTAGCCCTTTTTCATCAAACTTCCTGCAACGCTTGCGGCGGATGTCCTGTGAGCGTGTAGAGAATGAAGAACAGGGTCGGCGTAGTGGTGATGGAAAAAGAAATTCTCCAACAATCATGCTTCTTCGGCCAGGTGTATGGTGTTGGCATAAATGCAACACAGGGGGTGTTGAGATGGGTGCAATGTCTGTGTGCACAATGAGCACACAGAAGCAGCGCGCACGAGCGAACAATATAATCGTTGTTGTTATTGTGCGAGGACGAACGCAAGAACGAATCACTGGTGTTACACACAGCACACATCTGTTTTGCGTTGAACATTTCTATTGCAACAAATCTCCTGCCAGAGCCACGGCTGCTGCTGTTTGGAAATCTTGTAGATTGTGTAAAGTGCATTTGCTGCAACGGTGTTGTGTGTGTATGTGTTGCAGCAAAAGCAAAACACAACAAAGCCTTAGATCGCCATCTGCTGCTAGTCTCGACAAGCAATGTTGAGCTTCTCACTGTTGTTGGAAGTTGAGGAACGGGGAGGACAGCCAGCGTTTTACGGACGATCGTCAAACCCAAAGCAGACTCCACGGAGAATGAGAAATGCAGATGCGGCAATATAGGGGGCTTCTATTCACATCGGACGCTGTTGTTGTCACAAGCAGTTGTGATAGAATGCGACGAGTGAGAACGAAAATGGTGGCGTGCCAAAGAAATGCAACACCCCGGGTTAGGATGCATTTACCCAGGGTACGTACCAACGCCCAGCGGGAAGCATTAGGAGTTGCAGTGTGATGTGAGAGTATTCTCTTTCCGTGCACTGTACGATGACGCTTTTAAATGGCCATGGAAAAGCGGGTGTGTTGTCCGAAGAAACGAATCCATTTTTCATTGTCTGCCTCAAATGATTGGCAGGGGGAAGTGATCAAGAAGGAATGGAAGAGAGACTAGTTATTAAATTAGAACAACGGGTTAAGGGAAAGCTCAACTCTTCAAAAGGCTCAACACCATCTGAAAGGTTATTATATTGCAAGAAAAATTAAACTGTTTGTCTGCATGTATAACAGTATAACGCACCTTAATAAATCCTTCAAATAAATCCTTTCCTCTTCTTCATAAAGCCTCGAATTAAAGTCAACTTGGTACACATCTAACATGCTGGATAATAAATTGTAAGCAACAGTTCTAGGTTCTATTAATGAAAGAGAGGTTTAAAAAAACGATCTCATACATACAATACTACCAGACGCATTCGTCGTGTGCATGAGCCTCAGTTGCCGTAGGTCAGGGTATCTCTCATATGTGCGCGAGTACGAGACGACCTCTTATATTATCACCACGTTCAGTCTTATCACACACCCCAAACCACAGCTGTGAGTACGATTTCGCGATTATGCGCACATGCGTCCACATCCGGCGAATGTGTGTGCGTGTGTAATCGTATGTAGACATAGGGATAGGCCAAAGGGGGAGAACATAGGGATTAGAGCAGGCGTACATGCACTACTATCCCCATGCTCGATGCCATCATCGGCTACCGTGTCTCTCTCGCTCTCTCTTTCTCTTTATGAATGTTGAGCCGGAATGCAGATGAGATCATCGTGAATATATTCAGCCCCATGTTTCGGAAGAGCCAAAAAGTCGATGTGTGTACCAAAATTGTGAATGGAAAAGACGCAAAACAGCACGTTGCATTTGCGCTAGATTCGAAAGCAATCAGTCAGACGTTATGGCGTGTTGTGTGTGTATGTTTTTTTATTATTATTTTTTAAATTTATTTCAATATATGTCTGTTTTAAGTACACTTTGCGCTGCGCTTCGTTTTTTGTTGTCACGTTGGTCACATCGCTTCGCTAATGCGAAAATACACAGTAGGGGAAATGTTAAGAAGAAATCAATTTTAGTCTCGCTTTTATGACAACATTTTTGTTGTTGTTGCGAGGTGACGATCGTGGCAAATGGCGATTGCTCATTCTTGAAGAAATATTATTCATGGAAGCTATAACGTAAGTTTTAAAGGAGATGATCCCCATTTTCGGAAATATTAATCATTTGAATGGAAACTAACATTCGAAAGCGATATGGTGCATTAGATATTTTAGAACATATGGGGAATTTTGAAAATTGTAATCTAGATACCAAAAAGGTATTTCAAAAACTGTTTACCCAACTACAGCGATTGCTTTCTGGCAATATATTTATGGTGACAAAACACAAGTAGCTAGAAATGGTTCCTTTCTTGCATTAAGGGTGGGTGTTCTCAAGCATTAACTTACCGATTTATCCGTACCAGTAATGGTGTAAAATGGAAGTTTAAAACAATGACACGACCACCACCATCATCATCATCGTCACGCCCATGCTGCTACTGTTGTGTGTGATGCCAAATTTGGTGCCTTTTTTTCTGTAGCGCAACGCAATAGAAAGACAGTGGAGGGACAGTAATGTAATAACAGTAATGGCCGCAATAGTAATAAACCATAGCCGGGTGGTATGGTGGTGTGGTTGGTGTGTGGCTGGCACGTCGATCGTCCAACACAACGCGACCGAGTGCAGCAATGAGATCATTTCTACCATTTCTGTTTAGACCATGGTTAGATTCTGCTTCACCGGGCCGAGACATGCCTTGGTGTGGGAGAGCGGGTGGACGATTTTGTGTTGTAGTGTTGGGGATATGATTTTGCGAAATGTACGAACAACGAGGAAGACCCCAAGAAGCGCGACAATATATATATTTTTTTTTTATTATTGCGAACCCTCAAAGCGGGCGATGGGAAATTGCAGAACCGGACGTCGTGTACTGAAGATAGAACAGCTTCTAATAAGCGTCCAGTGTAAAAAAGCACAAGCTGTGGCTTATAAAGGTGGTAATAGAAAATGATGGCAGCAGTGGCAGAGCAGAAGGTACGATATAAGAGAGACATCACATTTCGCAGAGAAAGAAGAGATAAAAGGCAAAAACAACAAAAAATGAGTAAAAGAGCAGGTAATAGAGTTAGGTAGAAAGGTAAAGATGTCATTAGACGTTAAATAAAAGAATAAAATTATTGCCACAGTTACTGTTTTGAGCATTTTAACGAAAGACAAAACAGAAGGAAAAAGTAAACAATCGTTCACAATAACAAAAAAACTCAAGAAAATAAGACAGCGGTGGTGTGTGGAGTCGCAAAGATAATGGAGAAAATGAATCTACATTTTAAAATGGAAGGAAAAACGCCGTCCGAGATATAAGGCGGGAGATGGAAAAATGGAGAGAAACAAATTATCACCCTCTACCGCGCTCTCTTTCTTGGCTATACCCCGATCGTTGTGCGATCGTTCTGCCAGAGGTACGCTTTTGGATGACCAGCACGCCCGCCGGTAGTAGCCGCCGTCTCGGTGGTGGTAGTTGATTCATCAACCATTTCTGCATCATCGTGTCCCTCAGCAACAACCGCAAATAGAGAAATCCACGCCACCAGCCATGCCCGTTTGCCAATCGTTCGTTCATTTGATTGGCGTTCCGTTCGTTTTGGCCGGGCCGGTGAGGTTCCAATTATGATTCAAAACGGTTTTTATTGAATGCATCGTTTTACACGCTACAGAGATATGTGTGCCGGCGCGTGTTTGCGTGCGTGCAATGCTCCGAAACGCATAAGACGGAGCCCCACTGTTTTGGACGGAAGAGGCTGGACTTGTCTCTCTCGCTCGCTCTCTCTCTCTGTCTGTATCTATCTGGCGTTGGGGGAGTTGGAGGAGATGGCCTTGGGGGCAGAAGAAGCAATCCACGTGTGTATCCCAAACCACCCACTGTATAGGGAGGGGGTGAGGGGACGGGGGGGATAAAAAGATTGATGAAAGTTTTGGTCCCACCCTGTTGTAACGTTTCGCGAAGGAAAACTAGCTAGAAAACGTGGAAAAATGGGGCCTCCGAGTCGCGCCACACTGATTGAGGCCACGGAAAGTAGCGGTTTGTTTGGGCTGCTGTTGGTCACTACTTTGTTGCACGAACGGCGGGTGGAAAAGATAAAGGGGAGAGCAGCGGGACGGCGCGCAACAGAAGGCTTCGGGAAATTTTTCGGTAAAACTTTCTCCACTGAGCTGTGGACGATGAAAATGTTTGTGAGCGGTTTTCCGTGTGCCCACGAGATCGTTGTTTTTGCTTCTATTTTGTTTTTCTTTTACTCTGTACTGTGTCGTTCATTTCCAGTCCGGCGGTGAAAACCGGCACCCGATTCAAAACTGATTTCCCTTTACCGAAATTCGTGGCCAAGCGGGGTGTTTGCCTGTTGTTCTCTTCGCTTCTTTCATCTACGAGATTTTCTATTTGTCAATTTTCTTCCCCAGTCTCTGTGCCTGGTGGCTTAAAGAAAACCCCACCCTACGGCTCTCGCTCATTAGTGTTCAAACTCTTTCTAATTTCATCTCTTGACGCTATGGCGGGGGGTAATAGTGCGCGGAATTTGGAACCGCCGAGGGGACGGGGGTTCCTATGCTGCACATTTTCGCCACGTTTCCGGTTCACGATAGTCGCCGATGTCGGTTGATTTTCTTTTCCTCCGCGGTCCGAGGTCATCGTCGCGGTCAAGGGCTCTCTTTCTACCGGGAATTTGCGTTTCGTGAAGATCACTGTCATTCCGAAAATCGGGCCACATCGGTGCATGGTTGTGTGTTGCTGTGGCTGGTAGTTGTGAGATGCACCACCCGTAGTGAATCCGGCGTTTAGTGCACACGCGAGTAAAACGCGTTGTTAATTCCTCCAAAAATAGCATTGCGTTGGCATTCAGTTGGTATTTTCCTTGCCTCGGCAGCAGTAGCTTTCCAAAGTTGCTCCTGTGTAGCTAGTTGTACGATGATAATGCGTGTATACGAGGAAACCAACCTACAGAGAGGAGCATTTTCCGGGACACTGAACAGCGTTTTAGTGAAGAGTTGTTAAATCGTTTGCTGTGTCACACAACTTTAACCTTAAAGAAATATTGATGAAAACCGTATTTGAAGCAGAATCTTAAGAGGCAGCTACCAAAAATAAGCACGTAAACAGGGCGCGATTTTTGCGTCATCCACACTACTAACCCCTGCAGACATTCGGTCGATCACAGCGGTAAAGGTAAACTTCCGTGAAACAACACCCATCAGCAGGGGGGTGCCAATGTTTTGCAATCTGATGATGCGCTGCATTATGGATCGCGATGTGTTTAAAAATGAAATTTGAATTCTGGTTCTCTTTCTGGTTTACTCACGAATCGGATACCACCAATGTTCCCAGGCGGAAGAAAAGCTAAATTTGTACATTAGCAATAATGAATGGATGATTGGATACACCTATTTATTGCTTCTATTTTCCAATCGTGTTTGACGCAATCCAACCATTCTATCGTGTGTCATTCGTACTTTGGGGCTATATCGTTCGACACCTGATAGCTGTTGTTGCAGATATGTATGTTTGCAATCAATGTTGATTGTTGTGAGAGAAAATAGCTTCTTCTGGGCTCGAGTAGAACCTTTGGCCGGTATTTGACCTTTTATGCCTAACGATTGGCTATTATTTGATGAAAATTTTAACACATTTTGATGATTTTCTTATATTGATTTTTTTTTGCTAACGAAGATCTGTAAACTGTTTAATGCATTATTTTGCCAACAGGTGACAGTAAACGTCAGACTAATAATACACAAGTATGAAGCCACGTGTTGTTCATTAACATTGTGCTCTACTTCGTTGGTCCTTTCGTCAAAATGCCTCCAACCACATCTAGTTTTATGTAGTTAAACCGATTTCCTACTAAAATTGCCAAAAAGAAAACCAAAAACTCTTCCCTCCACTCGACTGCAATTGAGTTAGTTATGACGTATCACCAAAAAAGAGAAACGTTCACACAATCTGCCATCGGGACTAACCGAGATATGGGAGTTTTCAGTATAGCGGATGTACACCGTTACAGTTTTTTCCCGCATCAACCGCATTGCTACTCTCCTACTCTGTTGATTATTGTCTGTGGCTTAGTATTTACCCACTGGCAAATATCTTCTTTATCTTGTTTTTTTTTGGTTTCGTTTTGTTATGTTTGCAAACTCATTGAGATAATTATCAAACTTTTAATAGACAAAGGCGCTAGCTATAACGTACATTATTCGGACAGAGAGAGAATGGAAAGTGGTGCGAGAAAAATTGCGAAAAATTATCCACATTCCACTGTGTGGTGTGGCAGGTGCTGGTTCGCTTTGTGGCACGCTTCGGTGGTGCGGTTGTTTGCGTGAGAATGCAATCGAAAAGTGTTGAGCTTATTTTCGCCAACCAACCATTGCTGCCACGTGGAAAGCAAGCAAACATGCATCCGATCACCACCGGTGCAGTATTACAATAGTGAATGTATGCAAATCTGTGTGTCCATCTTTCTACTACCGCCACTGCTTCTGGCGGGTAATACTGTTTGAATAGTTTTATAAATATTTGGGAAAATGGTTCCAGTGTGTAGGATACACAAACAACATGCGTGTAAAATGTTTTGAGGTCAGTTGAGCACTTCCAAATGGATGATGGAGTAATGGAGCTCCTAATGATTGACAGTTTAAAGACAGGTCATTGAAGTGTGATGCCATTAGTGTAGTGTCGTTACGGAGGCGCTTTATTGCTAACGAATAAAGGAAAGGTACACCTAGCTTGAAGCGGCTAGGACATTTTTGGCGCTACTCAAAGCTAACCCGTGCTTCCAACGAATTCATGATGTCATGCAATGCAAATTTGCGAATATTCGTCATCATGATTCTAGGCGGGGATCGGTTTACTTCTGCCATTCCCTTGGGTGGTGATGTTACTGTTGATCGATTGTGTTTGCTTAACCTTGTTAGTATAGTTTTTGGGTTGTGAATGTTTACAGGCCTCGTCAACTTCTCGTTGTTTAACCAATGAACATGCTTTAGTTGTTATTACTTTATTACAGATAGACATATAAACATTTATATTCTAATTGATGCTAATGCTAATATTTACGCTTTACATTCCCCCCTTTCACAGATGATCTGCAGAAAGTAACGGATGTTTTGATAACATTTGCCAAGGAGAAAACTCGAGACAATATCACGGTGATAATAGTATACCTAAAGGATCCACAGACCATCATCAAAGAAACTCCATTCATCGAAGAAATAGAGGCTCGTGCAAAACTACGATCCGATCAAAACATGGAGATCAACGGTGCCGGCAATAACGGCTATCTGGGAGAGGTATGCATCACAGGTTCAAGCGAATATACACCGTGTTGGAGTATGTTTAATGATTTCAATCTTTTGTTAAAATATTTCGTTTTTTTGTTTTTGTTTTTACAGAACAACTCAATGGCCATGGAAGATCGTAAAACGTTCGGCGACATACAAAATTTCATGGCGGAAAGTGTTTTGCTGGAACCAAAGTCTGCCGCCACGCTATGCGTCGGTCCGATGGATGATATGGGCTTTCTGTCGGATGGTGGCCTCGGACCAGAAACGGATGTTGACGGAGTGCACGACAGCAAACAGCAATCACCTAGTCCACTATTAGAGGAACCAGTCAAGAATTCGGAGCTCGATAACGGTGACATCGAACATGAGATCGTCGAAAGTGTAGAACAGCATACGATGGACCATCTCAATCCATTTGCGCAATCGTTAAATGCACCGCTTGATCTACCCAGTAGTAAGATGGCCTCTGCACCAGGCGCTAACGACTTTGAGGAAGAGGATCCCACATCACCATCGAGCGTTAGCGCGGCCGATCCGGTTGATATGTTGTCTGAAGAGCAACAACTGATCAATGCAGTTCCGCATGTGAACGGTAACGGTGAACATCATTACGATGAACCGAACGAAACCGAGGACGAGGAGCTGCAGGGTGGTGCAATAATGGAGCACGAGGGTGCAGAAATCCTACCCACCCTCAAAGCAGAGCTGAATGCAGATGAAATAGTTCCTCTCAAACCGATTGACGAACCGATCGTTAATGATCTGCTGGGTGGTGATTCAATCGTCGATAATAAGCTTATCGACCAGCTCGATTCGATCGGTATTCCGGAGGCGATTCGACGACAGCTGATCGAACAGCAGGTTAGCGGAGCTGCAATGCTGCACGAGCAGGAAGAAGATGACGACGATGGTCAGCTGATGGCGGAGGAAAAGCATTCCGAGTTCGATGGTACTGACGATGGCGCCGAGAAGGAGGATCTGCATCATGAAAAAGTTTTCGACAGTGATTATGCTACTGGTAAGTAGTAAAAGAAAAACGGTGCCACCGTTTTCTTTAAAATTCCGTACATCAGCAATTGATGAATTTTCCAGAAGATTAGTAGTAGGTCTATATAAATTTTGCTATACTTTTTTAACATACCGGGTAGTTAATATTATTCAGGTAAATTTTTCAAGATAACTTTTTGTATTATGGCTTGATTGATGTTTGCCAATGAAGGTTCCACACACGCAGAAAAATAATCAATTTTACAATAGGTTTAAACCTATTTTTATTCAAATAGGCGTTATTAGAAGGAAAAATAACGCCCAGAACGCACAGTTTGTCCTTATGTATCAACTGCTAGTGAGCCGCATTTTGACGTTTGCGTTCTTCGGGCGGGCATTCTAGGAGCGGAGCGATATTTATTTGCATCGGGCGAACAAACTGCACTGCAACGCCTCGAAATCTCGCTCTCATTTTCAACGCGCTCTCACGCACGCTCTCTCTCACTTTCCACCTCTTTCTCTTTCACGCATCTCGCGCGTTCCGAACTTAGTTCTTGTTCAGTCAGTTTTATGTGTGTAGCTGCTGCTGATGAATCATAGCAGACTCTGTGTGTGTCAGTTTTTATTAGCCCGTGCTGTGAATATCTAAACCGTTTATACCGTTTGTTTGTCCATCTACCATATCGTGGTAATCATTTGTTTGGTTAGAAACGTGCAGTAATAACGTAATTTTTGCGATAACAGCTGTCGAAACGGTAAACGCGACCGGCAGTGGCAAGAAGCGCGGGTCGACATTGTTGGTACCTCGCCGTCATTTTGTTCAGTTCCGTGAGCGATCGTCAAAACTTCACCCGTGTACTTGTTTTCCGTCTCTTTCTCGCATCGTGTCAAGATCATCATAGTGCAGACGTCAAACAGGATGATGATGCCGGTTGCTGCGAAGATTCAGAAGAAGACGAATGGGACTACGTGAAGGTGAACAACCAACAACAACAGCAGGAGGAGGAACAGCAAGAATTGCAGCCAGCGCATGAAAAGCAGCCGGAAAGCACTCCCTCGGAAGACATTACGCATACGCTTGTGCACAGCAGCAACAGTTTCGCACCCGACGACCAGCTACAGCTACAAGAGAACGGCGACGTACAGCAGCAGCAGCGGGTGCCAGAACTAGAACAACACTTCGACCAACAGGAGGAGAAATACGAGCAGGAGGAAGTGGTAGAGCTAGAGCAAGCGCTGCCGTCACGCGAGGACAAGGATCGTGAAGAGGAAGCGGAGGAGGAGCAAGTGGAGGAACATCACTACGAAACGAAGGCGGCTGTGCCGAATACCAGTGAATTGGTGGTGACGGCGGATATTCTTGGCGACAACACGGAATCGACCGTGTCGGAGTGTACGAAAGAAGTTGATGATGTCATCAGTGGTGCTGAAACCAAGGAAGTTGTCAATTTGCTGAACGACGAATTCAGAGAGGTAAGAGAGTGCTTCTTTTTCTTCCTTCCCACCGGGTATTGGGAGTGTGAAAGTGAGAAAATAGTGCGTGTTGTGCACCGCCTTCATGTGCGTGAATTTTGTGCAATTTGTGTAATTAGTTAGTGCAAAATGCAATTAAGGTTTTTTTTTGTTTATTCTAGGACGTTCCACCGCCAACAACAGCGGACGCATTGTTTGAAACAAATAGCCTAAACGAAGAAAACGCCGAACCGACACCCTTCGTGCCCAGTGATAGTGTAAACATGGAGGCTAGCATGTACGGTGGATCAATTTCCGACCAACATATCTCGCCGGAAACTCCTGTATCTCCAATGGAAAACTTCCCAGTGCAGCAGCAACCGCAGCAATATTCCGACGAAAAGGATATGTTCGGTACGAGTATGGACGACACCATGAGTCCGACTGGCGAGGGCGAGGAATTGCACGAAAAGCATATGTATGAAACCGAAGAAAAGTCGATGAATTTGCAATATCAGCAGCAGGAGGAAGGTAGCGGAGCTGGTGCTGCCGGCGATAACGGTTGGCAGTTGAATCCGGACGCGAAGGAATTTGTCCCGGTAACCGGTTCGACGGCTGGTGGTGAGATGAATGCAAAACTGCAGGAAAAGCTGCGCGATGATGCAATCGTCGCTCAAAGCCCACGCAAGGGTACAATGTCCTCGATGGAGGATCTCGACGTACCGGCCGAAACCGTGTTCCAGACGGAGATGGACAAGAGACCGCACGAGTTTGAGCTATACGAGGGAGACAATGGCGGTGCAAACGTTGCTGGCGTTGAAGACGGAGCCGGAGATCATCGCTTGCGATCCCCCATGGCTGTGCATCCGTTCGATCTTAGCCAATTCAGTGAGCAAACTGTAGTGGAGCAACAGTTGCAAGATTCGAATGTTACCGCCGACATGACCAACGGTGACTACGGTTCGTCGGACAGTGCTGGGGATTTGTTGCCGACTGCCAACACGAACGGTGGACTTTACGGTACGGATGAAATGGAATTGCTTAACAAGGTGCAGGAACTACCGACCGATGAAGAGGCACCAATCGAAACGGCCAATGCGTACGCGGAGTACGAACCATTGGTAGACGCAGCCGGTAGCGCCAAGGAGGAACTGTACGTGGAGCAGAAGGAAACGGTAGATGTGTCTCCCACAACTTCCGAGCTCATTGCGAATACAATGGATCTGATGGCTGGTGAAGAAATGCAGCTGGAAGGATATACAGCCAACCAGCTGCCATCGGATCAAATTCCGAAAAGTATGGTATCGGATATATCGCAGAGCCCAGAGTTTAAGATGCTGCAGTCGTCTATTGAACAGTTCACTTCCACATCCAAAAGTGTGGAAAGTTGTTTCGAAGGTCAGCAAGTGGCAGCGGCAATGCTCCAGAAAGAATCATCTGTGCTGGAGGCATCCGTTTACGACCCGGAGCCGGAACTAATTTCGACTCAAGATCATCCCGTCCAACAGCTGACAAGTAACGAACAAATGCTACAGGCGTCGCAAGGTTTTGCTGACCTGATGGGTGTGTCGGAACCGGTTGGCCAACCACAAGAACCAATGCCCCAAGAAAAAACACTTGTCGAAGTTGCCGATGAGAAGCCGGTCGTCGAGGCAAGCAAGGTGACCGAGGTAGAAACAGCGTCTAATGATGTTACAGC
>KZ062214.1:62571-106825 GCA_002091835.1 Anopheles maculatus
TATGTTAAAAAAGTATAGCAAAATTTATATAGACCTACTACTAATCTTCTGGAAAATTCATCAATTGCTGATGTACGGAATTTTAAAGAAAACGGTGGCACCTTTTTCTTTTACTACTTACCAGTAGCATAATCACTGTCGAAAACTTTTTCATGATGCAGATCCTCCTTCTCGGCGCCATCGTCAGTACCATCGAACTCGGAATGCTTTTCCTCCGCCATGAGCTGACCATCGTCGTCATCTTCTTCCTGCTCGTGCAGCATTGCAGCTCCGCTAACCTGCTGTTCGATCAGCTGTCGTCGAATCGCCTCCGGAATACCGATCGAATCGAGCTGGTCGATAAGCTTATTATCGACGATTGAATCACCACCCAGCAGATCATTAACGATCGGTTCGTCAATCGGTTTGAGAGGAACTATTTCATCTGCATTCAGCTCTGCTTTGAGGGTGGGTAGGATTTCTGCACCCTCGTGCTCCATTATTGCACCACTCTGCAGCTCCTCGTCCTCGGTTTCGTTCGGTTCATCGTAATGATGTTCACCGTTACCGTTCACATGCGGAACTGCATTGATCAGTTGTTGCTCTTCAGACAACATATCAACCGGATCGGCCGCGCTAACGCTCGATGGTGATGTGGGATCCTCTTCCTCAAAGTCGTTAGCGCCTGGTGCAGAGGCCATCTTACTACTGGGTAGATCAAGCGGTGCATTTAACGATTGCGCAAATGGATTGAGATGGTCCATCGTATGCTGTTCTACACTTTCGACGATCTCATGTTCGATGTCACCGTTATCGAGCTCCGAATTCTTGACTGGTTCCTCTAATAGTGGACTAGGTGATTGCTGTTTGCTGTCGTGCACTCCGTCAACATCCGTTTCTGGTCCGAGGCCACCATCCGACAGAAAGCCCATATCATCCATCGGACCGACGCATAGCGTGGCGGCAGACTTTGGTTCCAGCAAAACACTTTCCGCCATGAAATTTTGTATGTCGCCGAACGTTTTACGATCTTCCATGGCCATTGAGTTGTTCTGTAAAAACAAAAACAAAAAAACGAAATATTTTAACAAAAGATTGAAATCATTAAACATACTCCAACACGGTGTATATTCGCTTGAACCTGTGATGCATACCTCTCCCAGATAGCCGTTATTGCCGGCACCGTTGATCTCCATGTTTTGATCGGATCGTAGTTTTGCACGAGCCTCTATTTCTTCGATGAATGGAGTTTCTTTGATGATGGTCTGTGGATCCTTTAGGTATACTATTATCACCGTGATATTGTCTCGAGTTTTCTCCTTGGCAAATGTTATCAAAACATCCGTTACTTTCTGCAGATCATCTGTGAAAGGGGGGAATGTAAAGCGTAAATATTAGCATTAGCATCAATTAGAATATAAATGTTTATATGTCTATCTGTAATAAAGTAATAACAACTAAAGCATGTTCATTGGTTAAACAACGAGAAGTTGACGAGGCCTGTAAACATTCACAACCCAAAAACTATACTAACAAGGTTAAGCAAACACAATCGATCAACAGTAACATCACCACCCAAGGGAATGGCAGAAGTAAACCGATCCCCGCCTAGAATCATGATGACGAATATTCGCAAATTTGCATTGCATGACATCATGAAGATGACGACGATGGTCAGCTCATGGCGGAGGAAAAGCATTCCGAGTTCGATGGTACTGACGATGGCGCCGAGAAGGAGGATCTGCATCATGAAAAAGTTTTCGACAGTGATTATGCTACTGGTAAGTAGTAAAAGAAAAACGGTGCCACCGTTTTCTTTAAAATTCCGTACATCAGCAATTGATGAATTTTCCAGAAGATTAGTAGTAGGTCTATATAAATTTTGCTATACTTTTTTAACATAACGGGTAGTTAATATTATTCAGGTAAATTTTTCAAGATAACTTTTTGTATTATGGCTTGATTGATGTTTGCCAATGAAGGTTCCACACACGCAGAAAGATAATCAATTTTACAATAGTTTTAAACCTATTTTTATTCAAATAGGCGTTATTAGAAGGAAAAATAACGCCCAGAACGCACAGTTTGTCCTTATGTATCAACTGCTAGTGAGCCGCATTTTGACGTTTGCGTTCTTCGGGCGGGCATAATATTACCACACTACGGGACTTAATTAGGAAAAATTCGAATTAGACGCGACACATAAATGAAGAACGCAACAACTAAACCACGCTCGCACCTTCAACACACACGCGCGCACACGCACACACAGGACATCCTACTCCACATCCTTTTCATGGCCTACTATATATATAATACTACTATACGTACTTCGCTTCTTATCGTGACTGTTGTAGAGTTCTGTTTTGAAAGGTTTTGTTGCTCCCTCGTCGTCGTTGAGCGGGTTTCTACGACTTCTTTGTGCATGCGTGCGTGTGTGCGTGTGTTTACTCTCCTTTCTTTTTGTTTTTTTGATTTGATTTAATGATGCGTTTTGTGTACGCACTCTGCTCTGTTTGTTTGCTGTTTCGTATTTCCCTTCTTCATTCTTTTGCTTTTAAAGTTGGTTGTTTTGATTTGTTTTATAACTGTTTCCTATAATTCTCACCTTTTCACACACACACACACCGCCACACTTTTTCCGCGCCTAACTTTTTTTAAGCCTACCCGTGTACCCTTGTCCTACCCCTCACGATGCAATTGCCACGTACAAACACCACCGAAAAGAGGACACACACACACACTTTTGCTACGAATTGCTTCAATCGTGTACTGTTTTCCGTAGTGTTAGCACCGCAATTAACACACGCCTAGCCCCTTTCTTAATGTATATATAATTGTTTTATTGTTTGTGTGTGTGCGTGTGTGTGTGTGTGTGTGTGGTGTTCTTCTTAAATTTCTGTATTTGTTTAGTGTTTTGTAAATCTCTACTTAATTACGAGTTTTTGTTTTGTTTTCATTCCTGCGCCTAAGGCCCCATCTTCTAATTCCCCCATTTTGTTAATTGTTCTTATCCCCCCCTACTCCTTCTCACCCTACTGCCACATCTTCCCCGCCCGCCCCCTCTCCAACACACAAGGTAAATAAAGGTTTTTTTTGTTTTGTTCTCTCTTTGTGGTATTGTTCTAACGTTCCCAGCTTCTCTCCTGTTGTCGCCTGTTTTATCCTTGGCTACTGCGCCATTGTGCTTTAATTATTACGTTCGCTTTGTGTGTGTGTGCATTCTTGCTTCTTTCACGCCCTTTCAGCTCCGCAGCAAAAGAAAGCTCGCTCAAACATCAAAGCGCTGTAAGCTTCCTGCGCCATTTAGCGGCGGCCATCTTCGCATCCGCATGCGTGCGTGTAGTGCGCTGTCCTGAGTTTACTACTACTTGATGAGAGTGCGTAGAAAACGAAGGAATTGTTGCTATTGTTTTGTTGCTCGTTGTTGCATTGCTTGCATGCCGGCGACTGTGTGTGTGTGCGCTATATAATGTAGCTGTATTTCTTCACCGCTCCAACGCTACTCCCTGTGTTATTTTACGTTTTCTCTTTCGCGCTATCGCTCGCCTGCTTCTTCTAGCAACACCCGTTCCCTAGCCCTAGCCCGGTTCCCTGCCTGGTGCACCACTACTTACCACTATCACTATCATCTCGCACCAACCAAGAACTAAAAGAAGAAGAAGTGGTTGAATGGCACACTACGCTGATACTACTACGTTTCCTCCGGTATAATTGGTTTATGCGCGCATGGTTTTCTTTTTGTGTATATTCTTATATGCCTATATGTATATGTATATACTTTGTCAGATTTCAGATTCATTTCTACTACACAAGCCCTCCCACAAGTTCCCCGTTTTATCTCATGCACCGAAGAAGAGAAACTAAGATTGACAACAAAACCACTACGAGTATTGCACCATATAACGTAACGCAATGTCATGTGTCATGAGTGTTTGTGTATGAGTTGCAGTAGTAGACAAGAGTCCACACGTGTCTGTGCGTGTTTTGTGTTTGCGTCCGTCCGGCTAGTCACTAAACTTATGCGCTAAAAGAGAGTAGATGCCATTAGTTCATTGCTTGATTTGATCATTGTGTGTTTTTGCTTCTTGCTGTTGTCCAAGTTGTCACACCCGCTACATGATCTCCAGGATCGTCCTCCCTCATGATACTCGTGATGATTACCGCCATCATCAGTGCGATCATGAGCGGTTGCCGGTTTACGCAAGCGCGTATCCCGGTCTCTCCCAGCGGTCTGTACGCTTGACGGCAAAACCGGGTACGGCGACTAAGCGTAAAGCAGGCCCGCATGCCGGCACTTTACGGACTGCAGCCCTCAAAAAGGGCCCTAAACTCGCCACTCTTCGGCCGGGGTAAGCTCATCTTCAAGCTTTGGTTGAGCTCGTTCAAGCTGGATTGCGAAGTGCCTTTCTTCATGCTACCATTACCGTCACTGGAAATAGATTCGAGTAAGGAGTAGGCTAGGATTAGTACTATCTCTTGATCATGGGGGTAAAAGAGAGAACTCTGGCGCATGAACTTGAAGACGAATCAAAAGAGCAGCTTTCCTAAAGCGTAGTTGAATCAACAATGAGCGAGCTTGTTACCTAACGCAACGGCCAGAAACAATAGATCTTTCGGTTTTTTAGCATTTATTCTAACAGAGTATGAGTTCTCTCATCCTGGCTGCAGCACGCACGCGGAAAAAAGTCCCGAACAAAAAAAAAACGGTTTATGGACGATCGAGCGAACAGTTTTCAGAAAAAGTGACTTTTAGCCGGCCCGGTGGTAGGTGCGGCCCGGTGGTAGGGGCGGCCCGGTGGTAGGTGCGACAGCGGCGCCGGTCTTCACACGGCAGGACCGGGGTTCAAGTCTCATCTGGGCCGTTCCCCCATAGTGAGGACTGACTATCCAACTATGCGGTAACAATAAGTCTAGTAAGCCAGAAATGGCAGGCATGACCTAAGAGGTCGTTAGGCCAAGAAAGAAGAAGAAGAAGAAGAAGACTTTTAGCCTTTTGCACGTCCACCACCGGCACGTATGAAATGATGCTTCTGTTGAGCATATATTCAAACCGTTCAACACATCACCTGCCCTGAGGAAAAAGTCTTAGGACTTCTTGTCGCGACGGACGACTGTTTAGAGCCCAATATTCTCAGACATGAGCTCTATTAACTCTATAAACATCAGTATAGGGCCAGTAGAATTTTCGGCCCCGTATGTGTGGAAGGATAATGAAAGGGATACTGCTAGGACCTGCTCTACGAGTTGTCCGATGATCTCGGCAGGTTCCGGTTGGCTCCGGTCATGTCATAAGGATTACAACGGACGACCCAGCTCATAAAGTCATTTTTGGTTCATTTTTAGTTATTTTATGGTATGCGTGTTAGGTCCAAACTGAGATGGAGTAGTTGTGTTGATGCGTCCGCCAGAAAGGTTGGAATATTGACAGACGGTGAAGGTATCGAGAACTTCTGCAGTCAGCAATTAAGCAAGAAGCTTGTGCTCATGAACTAAGTCCAGGGACGAGATCTTCGGTAGCATATGCAGGATATGCGCCTTCAAACTATTATATGATCTCGAGCTCTCAATTCAGCGCAAGAGCAGAACGTCCTTTAGAAATTCCCACAAAACTACTTGTACGAAAACGACACTCACCTTAAATTATCTACATTATCAGCTTCAGCAGCTAAAGCGTTCACTACAGCACTAATTTGATTGGTTTCCGTATTGCCCGATTCCGATTCCTCCTTCTGTGCCATAATGTTGGGATTTTTACCAATCTTGTTTAACCTAAAACGAAAGACGGGCATGGTGAGGTAAGAGGCTGGCGGGAATCGGATGAGAGAGACTCGTAGTCACATACCGTTCCGCGGCTACCGTTTCCATCGTTTTGCGCATCAGTGGGTATTGGTCCAGTACCGCATTGAAGTGATCAACGCTGAGAGAAAATAAATTGCAATAGGTTTCGGCACGAACGCTGGCGACTCTTCTGGCATTTGTTAGCAGACAGATTTCTCCGAAGTATGATCCATCCGACAGTGATGTAGCGACCTGAGGTGCGAAACAAAGCGTTACAGATAAGGTGAGTATGTATGTTGCGAGGGGGAGACATTGGATGAAGCACTGCTCCTGCTATCGGTGACAACTTACCTCTCCATTAGCCATGACGATATCTACAATGCCTTCTTGAATAAAATACATTTTTGATCCTATAGTTCCCTCCTTAATTATAATATCACCTGCAAAAAAAGGAGTAAAGAAAATACCACGAAGCGATGAGAGTGTTGAAGATCAGCCACACAGAGAAAACGCCGTTCGGTATTTGCTTACCAGGTTGAAAAACTTCGTATCTAAGTTTAGTCACTACATCTGATACAAAATTAGAATCAGCGTTCGCGAAAAAAGGCACTGAAGCAACTAAGGACCTGTGGGGGGCGGGTGAAATATGTCGTATGATCGTGTCACACAAAACCACACGCGACGCACGCATACACACACACATACACACGGACATACGAGCAAACAAACAAAGAGAAAGAAAAAGGATGCGTATTAGAGTTCTGTAACAAGTTGTCCCCGACCGTGTGTCTCGCAACGCCATCTGTACGGGCCGATACCACTTACCTACAGTTGTAGTTTATCACATCTTCCCGCAATTTTTCGCTCAGCTCGCCGAGAATGCATTCTTCGTCGAAAAATTTACCTTGGTACCGATGCTCGAAATATTCAGTGATTCTTTGTCGCATATCGCGCGGTAACTTCCGGTACGCCATGTACTCTTCCACTTGTTTTACCTACGGCAATGCGGCAGCATACATTTGGTTCCATTCCGTTCCCGTGGTGGTTGTGGTGGTGGTTTGTGGAGATCGGACAGGACAGTGAATGGTTGTTTTGTTAGTAAGTGTATGGGCTGGTAAGGAAGGGCGGGAAGGGGAGAAGAGGGAAGGGACGTTTTGTTCGTCCACGGTGGTACCTACCTTTTCGCGATATTGACGTCTACTAGAGTCCAGACTCTGGATGAGATTGGTAGCATGTCCAAGGAATAAGGCGTAGCAGGTGGCACCAGATATCATCGAAAGCATCGTAAGCCACATATCTGTCAGTGATTGAGGGGGAAATCTGCGATGCAGGGGTAAGAGATGGAATTGCAGTTAGTATTGGTACCTATTAATTCGAACAGAGATGCCAAACAGATGGGAGAAGGATGCTAAAAATCGTCGGAATATCCAGTGAGTCGTCTTATCTTTCAGCCATCTGGCTCTAGATTATGATATACAGGATGTTCAAGTTACGATTCTGTTTTTAATTTATGATTGCCTTGACATATTAACACAAACGATAGGTCAGAACGATAGGCGCCGGAAAGCAAGATCGGGACATTTTAAAGTATGTGCAGTGTTCTCAAAATCTTCCGGAGCAAAATGGAAGCAAGCAACGGCGATTATGAAGAAGTTGGAGTAAAAGAAGAAACCATTCTCGACGACAAGATTGGGTTTGGAGTTGGTGGTAAAGCCTTGGAAGGCTAGAGTGGCCAACGGCAGGTCGTAAGGATTTTAGCAGGATTTTTCACGGTTGTTTGACAATTTTGATGGCTTCACCGCGTCAAATGTGTGGCCTCCTAATTCGTCGGAGCTTAGTCCTTTGGATTATTTTGTTTGTGGCCAAAGTTGAACGTGACACTAATCTATCGTCCAGCAACACTAAGGTGGAATTAGTGCGAACATTAAGTCCGTTTTTGCGGCCCTTCTTAGTGACACGGTTTTCCAGGACTTACTCCAGCTTAAAAAGCCGGGTCTAGACAGTAATCGATGCCGAAGGCGGATATCTTGAATTATTTTTATGTAAATAGCTTGCACATCTTTCTACAAAACGAAATTAACCTAAATGATTAATTTTCCCCAAAAAAATATTTTCTTTTTCCATAGGTAACTGTCCAATTTACTTTGAACATCCTGTAGTTGAAATATGGTTGACATCTCCGATTTGCTCTTACTGATGCTTACCTTCCATATCCTATGCAAAGCATGTGCGACATCGCTTTGAACAGTGCCCATGAGTATTGCTCTAACCAGTAAGATTCCTATGCGAGAATAAAATTACAAAACATGATCCAATAGAGTCTTAATACACCAACAACCGCACCTATAGCTTCTAGTTACCTGTAGTTCATTGATTGCCACCCAAGAGTTGGATGGGAAGCCTTGCAGCATCGGCACAAGGAACTGTAAGCAACCGCTCCAGTGACCGATCAGTAACATCATACAAATTAGATTGAAAATTCGCATAAACACTGACGCCATGTTGAGAAACTGCGGATGGGATGGTAGGCAGAGTGGGTGGTACGGGGAAGGAGTGGTAAAAGAAGAAGAAAAAAGCGGAAAAAACAAGTTAAAGTCGTTGGTTTGTCAAAGGAAAAGAAAAACACGAGCACGTAAGTACAGCAGACTTAAACACGCGCCTAACAAGACACACTAGTTGATGCAGTTGATCAATGGCGTTGGTGTTGTTGTTGTCGATTTGGCTGAGCTACTCGGTAAGGATGTTCAGTTGTACATTGGTTTTTGTCCTTCAGCAATGCCCTGTCACATTGGGACATTCTGAGCAGTGGAAAACTTGGTTTCCGCTGACTGAAGCTAACCAATTAAGGTTTGATTTAGAAACAAAATAAAAAAACAACTGATCACGAGTAATGAAAGAAAGGATGTAAATTCAAACACGAGCGGAAGGCTTGTTTTTGAAGAAAAGCATACAAACAATCAGCAAAACGTGTTTCACATTGTGAGCAAACACAAACACACGTACGAAAAGTGACAACAGAAAGAAATTACTAAAATAATGTAATGTTTGCTATTTTCGGGCAATCGGTATTGCTGTCATCGTTTGTTGCTCCTGCCTGTTTGTAGGTAGGTAGGGGCTGCATGGTTTCAACACGGCTCCGATTTTGTGCCATTCCTGTCGTCTTCTGAACCGGCAGCACCCATACACACAAGCGTACACGCATCTTTTACACGCAGTGGCTGCGTGCGTAGTGGAACGTTTCGCTGTCAACACAACGCTGGTCAATCGCATCAGCTGAATGCACAACAATAGATCCGCGGTCGGTGAGATGCTACTACGCAAAGCGACACTTGCATTACAGAGTCATGCGCGCATCGTTTGCAACACATACACGTTTGCAAAACGCGCTGTAACGTATGGTAATAAAGGAGTAGTAGTAAAACAAACGAGGAAAACGAACAAACAAAACCAAAAACCAACGAAAAAACCACATGCACAGTGAACGGAATGGAATCGAACTAAATCAAACGGAACACAGCACACGCACACACACACACACACTGCACTGTAACGGATTCCATCATCATCGCCATACATGTACATCCTTATGGGCAGCAGGTTCTGTCAACATTCGTGATGGATCGTACGGTTATAGCGTTACACACAGCTACCATTCATTCGAGCGCCAACAAAATTGGGGAAAAAAGCTGTATCATAGAGGTACACATTCCGGTTTTATCTTTCCGTAATCGGTAGAAAACAACTAAACTTAAAACGTAATTATGTACACAGAGAAGAAAGCAGTAAAAATGCTAATCGAAGCGGTTAAGAAATTTACACTGTACACATCTTCCCTCTTGTATCCCGGATGTGGCTATATGAAACCGATCGTTCGTTTGAGTGTGGTCGTATGTCTAATCTGTTTTCTTACAAGCGATAGACAA
This sequence comes from Anopheles maculatus, assembly GCA_002091835.1. Taxonomy (NCBI): domain Eukaryota; kingdom Metazoa; phylum Arthropoda; class Insecta; order Diptera; family Culicidae; genus Anopheles; species Anopheles maculatus. Next base: position 72,255 of record KZ062214.1, read on the forward strand.
CCATTTTGAATTTAAAAACATTATCGTAAGTTTGGTTTGTCCATTATTTTTGGAAGAATTTTTGCGTCACAAAAAGCAACCAGTAACAAAATTTTACATTTTAATTTGTATCCTTCTCTTTCATTTGATCCTTGTTGTTCCTTGTCAAAAAGATAGAAAGAGAAAAATGTACTATACAACGTTCTCTTTACTGCGTTCCTTCGATTAGCGCCATCTATGAGATTTTCTGTTGAAGCTTTACGGATGCATCCGATCTCATAATCATGGCACATGTTACGCGTCATAAAGCGTCACAATCAGTACGAATAAAATTTTGCGGTTTCATATAAACACATCTGATACATGCATACTATACATTTTGTACACCAGCTAAAGCCCTCATGCCCGTTACTGCATTGTTCAGCAATACACTGCTACAACGTACGCAGCCGAGTCCTTTTTCTGCTAAGCTGCTTCGGCTGTTGCTGCTAGATTTGCATTTTATATTTGTCAGACCACAAGAGATACACGACTGTCGAGCGAATTACACACTAGCGGAGGAAAACAGCGAAGGAAAATCCGTTGGAAAACCTCCTGACCGAAGAAAGACTATTTACATAAAAGCCCGAGAGCAAAAGCTCCAGGTCGAACCCTAAATGTCACTCAGTGTTTTTATTTTTTGTTTTGGTCGAATAGTAGCGGATCAGTTATTAAGATATGTCTTTACAGTAATTATTACATTAGCGAGGGCGTTAATGGATAATATTGTTCCTTCCCAAACCCGGAAACCGATAAACGATGGAAAACACCGATGGTGGAGAACAATCAACAACAGTGAATTATGAATGATGGTGTTAGTAGAAGGACTGTATAGACACACACACACACACACGTACGTACAAATAGCACACGCACACACACACACAACATCTCTACACAAACAGGGGGGTGGGTACGGAGAGAGTTAGCACTATTGCCTTCGATTCCTTTCGATTGTTTCGATTCTGGCAGAGATGAACTTTCTTCTTACGTGAAAGTATCTAAAGAGAAAGAGTTAGCTTTTTTCTTACTGCTTGCTGCTGCTGCTGCTGCTGCTAGGCATTACACATTAGCTATCTGTAGCTAGCTTTTTTTTTGTTCTTATGCAGAGCGCATAAAGTATAGCTTGGCAACAAACGCTACGCGCGGCATAAGAATATGCGATGGACGGAAAGGTGGCAGTATATATATATAAAAGGGTTTTAGTTGTTGTTGGTTGAAATGAGTTTTAGGAAGAAAGTAAAGGAGCAAGAATATACGAGCTTTGGTTTTGGAAGTGGAAGAGTTACAGCCGGAAAATACACACGGATTTGGTACATAGTATTGGAGGAAGTTTGGCGAAAGTGTAGCTGAAGCAGAACAAGCGGTAGTAGTATCGATTATTACAATATATCGCCGTAAGTTGATTACGCGATGGATGATGATTAATGAAGCCACTTAAATGTGTTGAATCATGGATGGTAAGATGGTGAGCAAGGAGAGCAAAGGTTGATGGAGGCGCCTGGTGCTTTTGATGGAGGCGCCCGGTGGATGGTGGAGCCGGAGCACAAATCTCCGCTCCAACCAACCGCACCCCAGTGCGATCAACGATTTGGCTGGGTTGGTTTTGCTGGGCGAAAGTACACGAAGGAAGCTGAGGTGCTTTGTGCTGTTTTGTTGCTATTGTTTGGTTGCTTTTGTCTTAGCAAGAGAGAGAGAGAGGTAAGAAACGCAAAATGGGAAGATTTATTAAGGACAACATTGGCGAAAGTTTTTTTTTTGTTTTTACAGTCTTTGGTTGTTTTTTGGTCAATGAAGATGAGCTTCCTTGCCGAAGGGACATTTTCAATAAAGTGGTGCAAAAAGATAGGGCAGACTAGGCAGAGAAAAAGGGCGGTTTATTGTGGTGCTGGGGCTATTGTTTCGATTTTTCTGATTAATTAGTTCAATCGACTTTGCCCGTAGAAGGGTAACGGCCAGTAGAAGGCTTGTTTCGATTGTTTACCATTTTACAGCGAGAGGGAGAGATAAAGAGAGCTTAGGGCTAGCGAAGATAAAGAGCTGTGTTAGGCAAAGTCGATTACAGGGAATGAGCCACATTAAATAAACTGTTTTGCGAACAATGGAATGTTGTTGGGAAGGAAAAAGTTTACAATTCTGTTAAACGTTCCACACTCTTAATTAGGTCGTTTGTAACACTACATTTTCAACGATTTGCGGTAAATGCCAGTAACTGTTACTCATTTAATAACTAAAACCATAAAAAAGTAAACTATATTTCTTTTGCACCAACGTGACATAAATTGTTAAGCCACAGCCCCTCACACACATACACACACACACACACCGATAAATTAGATAAATGTGAATAAAAATGATCGCTTCAAACGTTTCATAAAATGAAAGCTTTTCTCTTGTGAAATTCTGATTCAGTTCTTTGGTAAAACTGATTATTTCCCTACAAATACGCTATTTTTATAAAACATTTTAAATTTTCGTTTCATATATTTTTCGGTGTGTGAGAGTGTGGGGCTGCAGTCTTAGAAATTCTAAGCGATTGAAAATTACCTAAAATTTAAGCTAAATTACATCTTGAACTCTAAACTAAAATTTCGTTTCAGAGATTATATTTTTACATTCAAAGCTCTATTTGAACTCATTGAAAGTTTAATGTATTAATTATTTAATAGCTTCGATGCTCACGATGAAAGACAAAACAAAAAAGACCAACTATTTTTAACTTATAAAGCAGATATTGAATGAATTCGACAGATTTTTTAAACAAACCTATGTTTAAGATCTTGCGTTTACCAGTACCGGTGGATAGTAGATTTAGATCAATATCATGAGGAAACGATTATATTATTCTATCAATCAGGAATCCGACTCTGATTCACATATTAACTGATGATAACATAGTCACGTGATACTAACAGTAAAATCTGGACCGTTTTCTCAGTTATCAAAACTGGGAACCCAGCTACGAATAAATCCAAGTCATTGAAGCCAGAAATCGTCGGACCTCTTGAGGTTGTAAATTCACATAAGATACAAAAACCTAATAACAGTATTGAAGTTACTAGTTTGAAAATCGGATATTATGGTAGCCTTATTATTGCCTTCGTGTCCTGCGACGCACAGGAAAAGAGTTTAGTCAATTTACGATTTTCTTAGCTCAGTTTATGTCAGAACACTTCCTATATAGTTATTTGTAACAAAAAACCAGATTTTTACTGGCGATGGCGATTAAAGTGCGATGAATCCAAATGTGATAGCACACAGCGAGTAACTATGTTGGTGTTTGTTTGAGCTTATCAATCTACACATCACATTGGGCGTAAACAATTGCCAGTACCAACTAAGTACCGTGGTCAGTAGTAGACATGTAGTCGTCGACGATTTGTTTTACGGCGGGTATTTTAAATAGTTCGCTTCAGAACGTACGAATGTAAGATAAACAGTTGAAGAAGAACATGAATGTAACGGTTCAATAAAAAGGAAAACTATAAAACATTCCATAATCTACTGCTAATAGTTTAAAAGAAAATACATGCTAGAAACATAGTCTGTAAAGTTAACATCTACATCATCTGGCATCGAGAACGTAACCGAGGTTTTTAGTCATATGCAGGCCAAATATTGCCGAGAGAGCGAGAGAAGAAGTAACATACATACGCGATCGTTAAAGATTAGATAATTTCAAATTGCAAATTTTATGATCAAACTGTTTGTGTTTGTGTCGTTCCAATGTTGCACTTTTAGATTGTTTTTAATTAATAAAAAATTAACCTCAATTTTCTGATACACATTTAACATCATAATTACAATCGCATAATGGGCAGTTAGTAAGCCCCCAAAGAGAGATAACTGAAGCGTACCGGCGCGCGGTAAATGCGTAAACTCTGCACGATGCAAGATGCATATATATATATATATATAATTTTTTTTTGAATCTGTATATTAAACACTGCTTTTGTATGCTTTTTTTTTAATTGCAAAATATTGCGTTAAATGTAAATTGCTGTACTAGCACAAAACGGGTTAAAAGTAAAAAAAAAACTGTTTAACTAAGCGTAATATAAAAGCGAAATAAGCGAGTAATTAAACAGATTCTGCTGATAAACGTTTATTTACCGAATGGTTTCTAAGTTGTTTTTTTTTTTTGGTAATGTAAATAACAAACGGTTAAAAATAATGAGGTAAAAGCGCTTTCTCTTTCTCTTAATTACCTTCAAAATAAGGCTGCTCTTAGAAAAACCTTTAGCTTGTTCTTTTTGAAAGGATCTCCCTCTTCGATTAGAATGCTTTTTTTGTAGGTTTTGAAGTATCTAAAGTTGTATATAAAATAATCGATTAAAAAATGACGGTTTTATTTGATTAATGCGTACAAGTACATGGTTAACGGGAACGGTGTGGTGGTTATGGGGGTTCAAATAGTAGTGAAACTCGTGAAGATGAACATCATTGTATGGGCTTATTTAGGGGAGTTGGTGGTGGTGGGATAGTGAGGTGGTGATGTGGGGCCGTGGGTGTGGATGGAAAAGGGTCGTGTGATGTGGGTTAGCATACATTCAAAATGGTTGTCTAGCGAAAAGTTATGTGATGCCATCTAACAGGGGTTTTGGTACGAATGGTAATGGAACGAAAATACAACAGACAATACACCAAACCAAAAAAACAATAGGGAACCAAACAAAATGATCACTTTTAATGATGCACAACAGGGGAACGGAGAGGGTAAGGGTGTAATGCACGAATGGGGGGAGGTGGGTGGGTGTGTCTAAATGTGTTTGTTAAAGTAACCAAACCAAAAGTACGAAAGAAACGTTAAGATGTTCCCACCAAAAACAACGCGACGGCTTACGAACAAACGGAACGGAACAGAGAGCTAAACGTTTAGTTGTGTGTGTGATTGGTTGTATAAAAGATAAAAGCACATTCACGCCACACACCAGAAACGCAACTCAGCTGGTGCAAGGTATGCAGGTATGATGGTTTTTTGTAAACGAAACAATGTTATTCCATTGGCAAAAGAGCTACAACCACACAAACGAACGCACGAGCTTTCATGAACGGAACTTCAACGCAAGACACACACACACACAGACAGACAGTAAACACTAGAAGGCGTTCCTAAGAAGAAGCGTGAGTAACCGTGGTGGCCACGATGAACGATGTTGTAGTGAGTTTGAGGTTGTTTTTTATAGTGGTATACGCCGTTTATAGCTTCACTTACTTATCATTGTATCATTTGTATCGTTCGACTATGAACACAAAACACCAATATGACAACAGACGCTTTTTCACACACACACACACTTTCCAATACCTTTCTCCAATTTAAATTTACGTTTACCTCCTAAACTGTTCGACTCATAGCGAAGTTCATCGATACAAGGAAAGTAATGGGCAGAGAAGAAATAAAAACCAAACACAAATAAAAACACCAAATCTGCGGCGTGCAAATGCTACAATTATGCGCGCGTGTGTGTCACACGGGTGCCGCAACAAACGACGTTCAATGTGTGTGCCGCTTAACGCCAACTAGTACACGCAGCTTCGCTAGTAAAGTGTCCCACTATTACAAGGATTCTGTGAGCGTACGGTGTAGCTATCGGGTTTTGAAATGTTTTCTATCCTGTTTTAAAAGTGTACTTTTAAAAACATAAATAAAATTAGTTTAACAATTTGTATTCATAACTTCACACACGGCAACGTTTGCGCACGGTGTAAGGGAATATACGTGATTTATGGTTAATGGTTTCAATGGTTAAAGCTTTTTGTGGATTTATCTGGTGTTTACCTGATGTTTTTTTTAAATAAAATTACTTGTTTTTTTTCAATACAGTACAGCTAACAACACATATACATAATACACAATAGTAACAGTATAATCGCTAATTGTTTGTTTTGTTTGGACTTTGGACGGGCACCGGTTTCAATGTTAAAATCAACATCAATGTGACAGTGTTAAATGATCCTTGTGATAATTTAGATTCGAGTCAGGCGATAGAATTACACACATGTCAATCTTGTCATCAAAACTCGGGTGCCCTGTTTCCTTCTAAACTGCATTATTTGCTAACAACACACACAGAACACGACACATACAGACACAATGGTTTAGTTCTAAAGATTCACGGTACAGAACACAACGAAAAGATTAAGATTAAGAAACCAACAAAAAAAACACGATACTATTCCAGCCAGTAGTAGCAGCATTCGAGCAGCGGAATAATGCTAACGACCAATTACTGTACTTCCCTTAAAGACGGCCTTAAAGAAATCGGAACGTAAAACCAGAGCCAAACGGTTCGGCAACAAATGGTGACGTACGCTCTTTTCGATGCCTAACCATAGCTGTTGTAGTGAGATCTGACACTCGTGGAGGATCATTTCCAAAACACAACACCGACTTTCAATACGAACACAAATCTTTCTTCCTGTAGGTTAAGTTCCGATTTGTTTTTCACATGATTCCTTTTCAATTTCGATCACAACAAAAGAAGGAACAGTAATTCTGTAGAACGGAAAATTTTGTTCCAAGTGCTATACACATGTGTTTTGTTCTGCTTCTTTTCGAACCTGCTCTACTCTACCCTGTGCTGAAGAGAACTGACCGTAAAAAAATTGCACTGCAATCGTTTTTTTTGGTGCAAAAATTTAGCCTTTTTTCATGTGTATACTTGTGTATGAGTTATTGTTTTAACATTAAGTGTGTAAGCGTTATAACAATAGTTTGTGCTATGTGTAGACTTAAAAACATGATAGAAGTATCCAAAAACAATCAAAAGATGTGACGAAGAAAGCTTATGGAAGAGGTAAAATTTAAAGAAACAGCTTTGATGTCCACAAAAAAGACATACAGGAGAACTCTTATGGTATGAATGCGAAATCAAAAACATTAAAAATCGTTTAGTTTTGATAATAATTTGAATAAAAATGTTAGTAAACAATTGATTGCGTATAATCCTTATTAGAAAGAAAAGATGCGAGTGTAAAATGCTTAAATAATGTGACAGTGTTTAGCGTGTATTGTGTGAAGTTTACTGCACAGCTGCTGAGCCCGAACAAATACTTGTACTGTTGATAACAAAAACATTCACTTTGAAGCGGCGAATAACGGCGTATGGCAGATACAAAATAGATATATAGATATGGTATGGTATGTATATGGCACAAATTACACAAACGGTTACATCGCAAAACTTTCGTTACATCGCACGTGATCATTTGGATGAACATTGAGGTCGCATTGAAGCCAGAAGCAGATAAATAATACCAAAATAAAACCCAACGAAATGGTACTGATTGGCGCCGAACATTGAGTGACAGTGACAGAGAACAGAACAATAACAGGAGAAAATCGAACGAAAGTGGATTGAAAAATTAAAAAAATAAACTAGACAACACATAAGTAAATGTCCCCCGAAAGTAGCACAAAAACAAACAGTATTGAGGAGCATTTGTGTTGTTTTGTTTGTTTGTTTTTTTTTGACGATATACGAGAATGTTTGAACAAAAACAAAAAAAAAACATGTGTAACAAAACATGGCGAGTATCGAGTTTTGAGCTGAATATATTGTGTGTGTATGTGTATTTCAATATCATTTAGCACGACAAAGGTACGCAAAACAATACAGGTGGATAGAGAACGCATAAGGTAAAGTAAATTATGTAAGGAGTAACGCTGAGTAGTGTGGGTTGCGAGTGAACCGCCCCGAACAAACCCCCCACCCGCAACCGATACTTACATAGACTTCCTCCCACTGAGAGACGTAGCGCACGAGCCGAGAAAGCCGGAGCAGCCGGACCAGCGACAGCAGCTTGGCCAATCTAAGTATGCGCAAGGCTCGGCCAGCGTGTAGCAGTTGAAACGAATCGGAGAAATCCTGCGAATGGTTAGAAACGAACGCCCCGCAATGGTTTTTGGGGGTGGTCGGAGAAATATTGGTTACAGTTACATTGGGCATTGGGCATATCACGATCTTGGCAACTTGGGAAAAAAAGAAACAATCAGCCAACAAAAACCAAAAACCAAACAATCAATGTATAAAACCAGCTGCATCTGCAATAAATTGGTAGAAGGGGACGCGCGATACTTCCAGCTACAGGTACAGGATGCTCTATAGCTATTGTGGAATATTAACCAAAACAAGAAAAACAAACACATTCAACGGACACAATCGCGAACCACAAATACTGGATCAACGCTACATCGCACACACGCCTAGGCGACTTAAACACGTGACAAAACGCTAGAGCAACAACGGGGTGGAAGCCGTTGACCGGGTGACGTTTGTACTAACACAAAAAACAAAAGGAACACGCGTCCACAGCGACAAAGTAACTGAGCAAGAGCTAGAACTAATGCAGCTGGCGGGCGGAAAGAAAATCTGTGATCCATGCCTTCCTTACCTGACTGTACTTTTGCATCTGGAATAAAGAAACAGAAAAAAACAAATGATAGGAAAAATTAATTTGGACAATTTGGCGCGGTATAGGAAGGGCATGCATGGAAACGCTTAGCAGTTGTTCTAGATACTAGTACAGAAGCGGCACAGTTAGAAAATGGGAATCTTATTCTAGAGAGAGAGAGAGAAAGAAAAACAAAACGAACAACGGAGGCTTAAAATTATGGTTTACAAGAAGAAGTAAACACTAAATTTGAAAAGTAAATAAAACTAACAGACAGACGTAACGTCCGGTTTAAAGTAGTAAGTACTAGTAGTCAGCACATAAAGACAACTACGGATGCTACACTCTAAACCACTAACTCAGTTCAGTTCCGTCCGGCAGTAGCGTCTGCTTACCTGATTAAAAATTAGTGTTTACTTCTTCTTCGGTATGGACGATATCAAGTCCAGGAAAAACCACGTCTTTAGATAGTGCTTTGCAATAAGCTTCGGGTCGAGTATCACCTGCTCCGCATTATCTTGCTGCATTATACCTGGGAAGGAACGGTGAGAACATTTTGCCAACATTTAGAATTCCGGACGGGAAGATGCCGCTCGTCCTGCTTACCTGTTCTAAAATTGACCACTATATCGACAAGGAAGATTGTATCACTCAGGCAATTGAATGCGATCCATCTGGTGCTCAGGTCGTCGTTGAAAAATGATATCGCTACGGGTAAGATGATCAAGTTCGCTACTAGCAAAAGCAACATGCACAAATCCCAGTAAAATCTGTGGAAAAAAACAAACAAAAAAACAGTCATCATCATTCCTCTTGCTCATCATCATTATCTGCATCAAGGGGATAGGCGATAAGCATACCTGAATGAACTGCACGGATGTATGACCCAGTGGCCGGCCGTTTTCTGACGAATGCGTTCCTTCACCAGCGCCTTTTTGCTGCCAAACAGTTTCATGGCAAGCCGATTGTCGGTCGGTTGGAACCATGCTTGCAGCTGATTCTTTAAGAAATTCGATGACGGTTTCTCTATGGAAGGAGGAATATTGGGAAGCGGTTCCTCCTTCGGTGTGCCATAGAGGGACACGTCATCAAAATGTACCTATCGCGCGAAATGTGGGAATAAAATGTCAGAAGAAGTTGTTAGTAAACCTTTCGTACAAGTGCAACGGAGTGTGTCTACGATCCATACCTTCGATTTAGCCATGTCGTTCATGTAGTCCGTGATTAGCAGCGCCTCATCATCCAGTGCAGTCACCAGCGAGTCCGTGCAGGTGTTATCGATCGATACCCGCAGATCGGTATCGTTTTGGTTCGAGAGATTCGAGTGGAACCTTATGGAGTCGGAGCTGGCCGCACTGAACAGTCTGCTGGTGCCGGACGGTGACGATGGTACCGTGATCGTGGCAGTGGGAGGATTACGCCGCAGGTACAGAACGTACCGCCGTTCCATCGCGTTGGAAAAACAAACGGGAAACCCAAGTCCAAGGAGCACGCCCCGAAATGGGAAGGAATATAAAGTACGATTTAATTAAACGATTCTTCGCGCGGTGGTTGCTGTGCACGGTTTGGAAGAATTAGACGACGAACACTAATTGACATGCGAATCGATCACGCATGTGTCAAACTGACGATCCGGCTCCGACCGTGACGGCAACGGGCGTTGGTGATGTGTTCGAAATTGTCCACCAATTCTACAGACAATGCAGGCACCGGACAAACACAATATAAAGCTGCTCCTTGCGGTCACTAATTGAACTTGATGGAACTAACAGTTCCGACGCTAGAGCTCTCTCTCTCTCCTCGACGCACAACTAACTGTTGCGAGCAATTCCACACCGAGTACTATTGTTGCTGCTTGGAGCAATCAGTACCACCGTACGACACTTGTCTGCCCGATCCAGCGACCAATTGGTAAGGCACGTCACCGATAAGATCGCAACTACATACATGCGAGATGCATCGGATCTATAACTAACTCACTTGAACGTACGGCACAAAAGCCTGCAGTAATTAGCGTACCCAGTGATACTATTTCTTAATTTCCATTTTCCACTAAATAGCCTTAGATTTATCGCCATACCGCCGCCAATCGAGCCGTGTATCGCCGCCATACGCTGACGAGCAATTTGAACCATTAACACCGGGCCAGGTCAACTCCGGTACCGAACGCAACCAGATGGAATCTGCACTCGGTACGAATCACTTAAGTCATTAGTGTCGCCACGCAGATCGTTCGTGGGCTGCGGCATTCGGGCCGTAACAGTGGAATCATTTTGTTGGTTATGTCATCAATTAAAAAGACCTCGTGCTTCTGCTTCAGACGTTAAGTGACTGTTCTGCGAATTGCACTACAAATGACTCTCGGTATGCCGGGGGAAACACTGCAAGAACACACAAGACTATTCGTCGAGGCCAACTGACATTGAAACCAAGGCCAACCTCAACACTGAAACAGTGCGCACGGTATGCATCCTGCTACTACTGCTCACTGCAACACTAAAAACGTTACCGTATCCAAACGGTCCTTGCCAAGTTATCCAACACTCTAATCAGCCAAAGGCAGCTACAGTCGTCTGCACACCAAGTCCACCTCGTGTATGTGTGGAACTGTTAGATCAACTTGTTGAGATGCTTAGCAAACACACATATACGCGCACCCAGCACCTAGCATGCAATATAATGGCCCGAATCGGTCTGTCACGATATACAGCACTCACTCACGCAATACAATAACAGGGCTGTCGCCAAATAAAGGAAACATGCCACCAGTTTTATCCGGTGTCCTTAGCCAGCTGGGCAAACATTTGTGTTGCGAGCGTGTGCAAGCGCAAAAGCGAATTAGGTAAAAAGTTGGCAAACGGATTTTCTGCACAGCCACACAGCTACCTGCTGCTGTTTACTTCCTGTGCAAATAGTAAATGTATTTTGTTTGCTAATGTGGGGAGTAGGATTAGTATGAGCACCGTTTTTTGGGGCGAGTTGGTAGGTGTGAACATTTTCCACCAGGGGAGGGAAACCGTGAACGGAATCACGCTACCGGTGGTGGTGATGTTGCATGCAGCAATGACACTTCAAAACGAGCCACACCACCTTTAGTGCACGTGTGACTGCACAATGATAGCTGTTCCTGTCAGGATTTTTGCTTTCCCTCTTTTTGGTTGTGAGGGCATTATGTTGCAGGTGTGGCAGAACGGGATCATTAATTTCGTTAAAAGCATGACTAGCATGAATCTGTTTTTATGAACACTTTCAAACCAAGGCTTCCCGGGCGCACGGTTCCTCTTGTACGACGACGGGGTGGATGGAAGTTCAAAGAATCCTTTTAAGTCTAATTATAAAATGGAGAGAGAGAGGAAGCGATTTCTTACGAGCAGCAAACTTATGAGTCTCAGTGAGTTCAAGTACTACCAATTGATTCACCAGAAATCCCTGGTAAGCTTTGATCCACCCTAACGATCGATCTTCCGCACGGATTGGTCAGTCTATCCATCGCGGAATAAACACGACGTACATCAGTTTCGAATGGCACGGGCATGAGTTGTATACCACCGATCAAACGGTTTATTTTTCACGCCTCTACCGATGCTGAAAAGTAAAACACGCATCTTTCAATACACAAACGCCGGAAATATCATTCACCCCGCTTCGATAAGGTACGAGAGGATCGATGAAGCGTACTACTGCCATTTGTTTGCTATAGTTACTATAGCACGATGAGTATGGGAGGTATGCAAAATTACCACACACCAACAAAAAAAAACATGGCCTGTACAAAAATAACTTTGCTGTGGGCGTAACAGAGGATCGCAAATATATATACGTTTTTTTTTCGATTACTCCACAACATTCCGATTGATTAAATTACCCATCCTAGACCGAGAGGATCTTTCGTACTTTAATATCTGCTTCGGGCAAGTGTGTGCGGCCCATCTTGAGTAGGCAGACGGCAGGAGAAACACTCCGATAATAGTACGCTAGTTTATGGCGCTTCCAAATTGGTACACGATCGCTATTGTAAACATTGGGTGCCTGCCATCGGACCCTGCCATTCGGCTCAACCTCAGGCAGCGGGGCAAATCAAGCGAAATCTGTGCCCCTAACCTAAAAACAGATCACCATAATTCATTGGGAACGGTATGGTTGATCGGTGAAGGTGTGTACGTGTCGATCCTTGACATGAGCAAATCGTGGTCTGCTCTCGGATGAGGGCATCAGCTATTCTCGGCAACGGATTCGCCGGAATGGCAGTTGATCATTCGATGGATGTAATATGGATATATTTTTTTGGTTATGTGCTCAATAGTGGAAAATTGTGATTATGATATCATCTTGTCAGTGTCGCCGTGTCTGTTCGGTGCCTGCCTGCTGTGACCAGCGGGACCAATTCTCGCTGAAAAACCTAACCGAATGTACCCGACATTATTTACCTGCCATTGAGCTTGTAGCTACGCTTCTTCTTAGCACGATTTAAGCTATTAGTGTTGGGCGAATTGCTGTGATACTGAGGCAAAATGTGATTGGAAAACAGGTTGTAGACACTGTTGCTGTAGCAGTTGGTGCTGCTCTTGTTGATATTGTTCTCGGCCGGTGCGCTCAGCTGCCGGTTGTACTCGACATTCTTCGAGTTCAGATCGTTCACTTGCTTGTTCAGCTCGATGATGTTGCGCAGCTGGCTAATATCACTCGCGTGATAGCTGTACCCGTTCCCACTGTTGCTGGACGCGTTGATGGCACCGTTGCTATTATTGCTTTTGTTGCTACTATTGTTTATCGTTTTACTACCGTTACCGTTACTGCTACCACTGGCACCACCACCACCATTACCACCACCACCGTTACCACTGAATCCACAGCCACCGCTACCACTGGCGACACCCCCGATACTGGCACTTTTCCGCTCGTAGTTCACACTAAACACGTTGTAGTTGGTGCCGTGCTGTTGCTGCTGCTGCTGCTGCTGCTGATGTTTGCCGTTGCTGCTGCCGCCCGCAACACTTCCGCCCCGCTCGAGCTCACCGGGCGTCGCACTGTTGCTGTGGCTGTTGATGCGCGACCGGTTGTACAGGACGGTACCGCTCCCGTTCGGCGAGTCCGTGTGGCTGGTGGAGTAGCTCAGACGCGGCTGAACCGGATGATGGGATAGCAGGTTGCTGCAGGCATGTTGCATCGACCCACCGGACGCTGTTTGGGCACCGCTCGACGACACGCTGTGATGGCCGTACGGCGGCAGGGTCGACCCGTTACCGTCCACACTGATCGAGCCACCGCCCTGCAGCGAATGGAACGAACCCTGGCAGGAGCTGATGAGTGTGCTGCCCTTGCCCCCGCCGCTGCCACTACTGCCGGACGATTTGGTCGGTGCCGATGACGCTATGATGTTGACTGGCCGGCCCGACGAGCCCGAACCGCCATGTGCCGGCGAATTTTTAAGGCTGTTGTTCGAGTTGTCGTGCGACGGATCGTGACACACGTGGTGGAAGTGTGGCGCGTCTCCGGCGGTGCCCCCGAGGTGCAATGTTGGCGGGTTGCTAAGATTGTTACTGACGGCACATTTTTTGCACGGATAGGGCCCTCCAGCTGCGGTACCGTTACCGCCGGGCTGCTGGGAGCTTGGGCCGGCCCCGTTGCTGGCACCACCGGCCGCTAAACCCTTGTACGAACCGCTGCAGTTGTTGGCGGACACCGACTTGCCATTGCTCTTGACGAAGTTAAAGTTAAGATTGCTTTCCTCCACCGAGAGCGATGTTTTGTTGAGATCGTTGTACTTCGGGCCTGACTTTTGGTCGCTCGATTCTGCCTTCGGGGTGGTCGATTTGTCTGCAATGGTGAACGAGAAGACACACAGTTAGAGCTCTGGTGCACCACAGCTGCTACAAACACTTTTTGAAAGTCATTCAACAGCAACGCGTATGTACGCGCTCAAACGGCTAATCACAACGCTTCATTATCTGTCCAGTGATCTTTTTCTTTTTCGGACACTTCTCAGCACCACATTCAAATTCAGCCAATTTTTGCACAATTTGTTCATCTCACTGACGGACCTGTGGCCTTGCTAACACATTATCTCCAGTCTCAATAGTAGCGCGAGCGGGCATTTGCTGTTCTTATGGTGAATCGAGATTTTTATTGCTGCACCACTGATTACCATGATTGATGTTAATGCTCTTGTGTGATATTAGTGGACACTGGTTTTTTTGTGGTATAGTTTAATTAGAATTAGAAAAAAAAATCACACGCACACAAATTCCAAAACCACGAAACTTTCAGCTTAGCTCGCTTCTCTAGGAATTCCATGCCCGATGGACCAAAATCTAAGCAGGGCGGCGATGATCATGACAACAAAGGTACAATAAAGCAATCATACTTACCAATCACTGCTAACGATGTGGAGCCGCTTCGGGAACTGTTGAGTGGTTCACTATTCGCACTATTGTAAACAATGTTACTGAACCCGATGTTCACCGATGACTGATGCAGTTGGGTTTGACTAAGTTGCAGAAACTCCGTGTTTTCTTGCCTGCGAGAGTAAGACACATTCGTATACGTATAAGCAATAATCGTACAACTACACATACGTTTATATATATATACACATATTCATATGCGCCATAAGAGAACCGTTGTGGGGCGCTGTTCGGTGTTTGCCCTCCCCCCCAAACCGACTGCGCCCCACACACATGCGTGCATTCTAATATGTATTAAATGGATTGAAAATGGAACGAAAATAAGATGTTTATATTCCTTTGCGCATCAACCTCCCCCCCCAAACATCTAGCCCGGTCGTCCGCTTCATCCACTTTCTCCAGCTAGATAACGGTGCCCCGGTTCTTCTACCAGTTTTCGTACGCTCTCTTTCGTCTGTTCGAAGCTCCCGACTAGTGCGTTCCGCCTGCTTCCTAGCCTGACAGCTGCCCAACAGCGAGCAAACAGCATCTTCCAGCCATCCCAACAGATGCCCGCGCTAGGGAAATAACTGAATGGCAGTTTACATCTTTGTATATCTAATTTACGGTAAACGGTCAAACGGAAACTAGTTGTGAGTGACGGATGGTTGGTTCGCTGAGCAAAACCACGGCCAAACTTCACCCTTCCCGTGCTCCGTAAAGGTTGGAACGTTACGATGAACGTATTGCCGCCGCTGCTTGTGTGGAGGGTTCAACTCTTACTCGCCAA
This sequence comes from Anopheles maculatus, assembly GCA_002091835.1. NCBI lineage: Eukaryota > Metazoa > Arthropoda > Insecta > Diptera > Culicidae > Anopheles > Anopheles maculatus. Next base: position 87,843 of record KZ062214.1, read on the forward strand.
TGGCAAGGCGGCATAAACTAAAAATCGATCGTTTGCGATCTCGCGCGAGAATCAATCGATCGCTCAACGCAGTTCAGCAATACAAAATGGTTTGCTAGATGATTTGATGGTTTGATCGGTGAGCTAGAGCAACGAAACGGGTAACACAAATACACCCCTATATAGAATTTCAAGACAATGTTTTTGATAACCTTATAAATTGATCCCTCACGAAATGTCATTAATTGCCCTTTAGTAGTAGCAAACTTATGAGTCTCAGTGATTTCAAGTACTACCAATTGATTCACCAGAAACCCCTGGTAAGCTTTGATCCACCCTAACGATCGATCTTCCGCACGGATTGGTCAGTCTATCCATCGCGGAATAAACACGACGTACATCAGTTTCGAATGGCACGGGCATGAGTTGTATACCACCGATCAAACGGTTTATTTTTCACGCCTCTACCGATGCTGAAAAGTAAAACACGCATCTTTCAATACACAAACGCCGGAAATATCATTCACCCCGCTTCGATAAGGTACGAGAGGATCGATGAAGCGTACTACTGCCATTTGTTTGCTATAGTTACTATAGCACGATGAGTATGGGAGGTATGCAAAATTACCACACACCAACAAAAAAAAACATGGCCTGTACAAAAATAACTTTGCTGTGGGCGTAACAGAGGATCGCAAATATATATACGTTTTTTTTTCGATTACTCCACAACATTCCGATTGATTAAATTACCCATCCTAGACCGAGAGGATCTTTCGTACTTTAATATCTGCTTCGGGCAAGTGTGTGCGGCCCATCTTGAGTAGGCAGACGGCAGGAGAAACACTCCGATAATAGTACGCTAGTTTATGGCGCTTCCAAATTGGTACACGATCGCTATTGTAAACATTGGGTGCCTGCCATCGGACCCTGCCATTCGGCTCAACCTCAGGCAGTGGGGCAAATCAAGCGAAATCTGTGCCCCTAACCTAAAAACAGATCACCATAATTCATTGGGAACGGTATGGTTGATCGGTGAAGGTGTGTACGTGTCGATCCTTGACATGAGCAAATCGTGGTCTGCTCTCGGATGAGGGCATCAGCTATTCTCGGCAACGGATTCGCCGGAATGGCAGTTGATCATTCGATGGATGTAATATGGATATATTTTTTTGGTTATGTGCTCAATAGTGGAAAATTGTGATTATGATATCATCTTGTCAGTGTCGCCGTGTCTGTTCGGTGCCTGCCTGCTGTGACCAGCGGGACCAATTCTCGCTGAAAAACCTAACCGAATGTACCCGACATTATTTACCTGCCATTGAGCTTGTAGCTACGCTTCTTCTTAGCACGATTTAAGCTATTAGTGTTGGGCGAATTGCTGTGATACTGAGGCAAAATGTGATTGGAAAACAGGTTGTAGACACTGTTGCTGTAGCAGTTGGTGCTGCTCTTGTTGATATTGTTCTCGGCCGGTGCGCTCAGCTGCCGGTTGTACTCGACATTCTTCGAGTTCAGATCGTTCACTTGCTTGTTCAGCTCGATGATGTTGCGCAGCTGGCTAATATCACTCGCGTGATAGCTGTACCCGTTCCCACTGTTGCTGGACGCGTTGATGGCACCGTTGCTATTATTGCTTTTGTTGCTACTATTGTTTATCGTTTTACTACCGTTACCGTTACTGCTACCACTGGCACCACCACCACCATTACCACCACCACCGTTACCACTGAATCCACAGCCACCGCTACCACTGGCGACACCCCCGATACTGGCACTTTTCCGCTCGTAGTTCACACTAAACACGTTGTAGTTGGTGCCGTGCTGTTGCTGCTGCTGCTGCTGCTGATGTTTGCCGTTGCTGCTGCCGCCCGCAACACTTCCGCCCCGCTCGAGCTCACCGGGCGTCGCACTGTTGCTGTGGCTGTTGATGCGCGACCGGTTGTACAGGACGGTACCGCTCCCGTTCGGCGAGTCCGTGTGGCTGGTGGAGTAGCTCAGACGCGGCTGAACCGGATGATGGGATAGCAGGTTGCTGCAGGCATGTTGCATCGACCCACCGGACGCTGTTTGGGCACCGCTCGACGACACGCTGTGATGGCCGTACGGCGGCAGGGTCGACCCGTTACCGTCCACACTGATCGAGCCACCGCCCTGCAGCGAATGGAACGAACCCTGGCAGGAGCTGATGAGTGTGCTGCCCTTGCCACCGCCGCTGCCACTACTGCCGGACGATTTGGTCGGTGCCGATGACGCTATGATGTTGACTGGCCGGCCCGACGAGCCCGAACCGCCATGTGCCGGCGAATTTTTAAGGCTGTTGTTCGAGTTGTCGTGCGACGGATCGTGACACACGTGGTGGAAGTGTGGCGCGTCTCCGGCGGTGCCCCCGAGGTGCAATGTTGGCGGGTTGCTAAGATTGTTACTGACGGCACATTTTTTGCACGGATAGGGCCCTCCAGCTGCGGTACCGTTACCGCCGGGCTGCTGGGAGCTTGGGCCGGCCCCGTTGCTGGCACCACCGGCCGCTAAACCCTTGTACGAACCGCTGCAGTTGTTGGCGGACACCGACTTGCCATTGCTCTTGACGAAGTTAAAGTTAAGATTGCTTTCCTCCACCGAGAGCGATGTTTTGTTGAGATCGTTGTACTTCGGGCCTGACTTTTGGTCGCTCGATTCTGCTTTCGGGGTGGTCGATTTGTCTGCAATGGTGAACGAGAAGACACACAGTTAGAGCTCTGGTGCACCACAGCTGCTACAAACGCTTTTTGAAAGTCATTCAACAGCAACGCGTATGTACGCGCTCAAACGGCTAATCGCAACGCTGCATTATCTGTCCAGTGATCTTTTTCTTTTTCGGACACTTCTCAGCACCACATTCAAATTCAGCCAATTTTTGCACAATTTGTTCATCTCACTGACGGACCTGTGGCCTTGCTAACACATTATCTACAGTCTCAATAGCAGCGCGAGCGGGCATTTGCTGTTCTTATGGTGAATCGAGATTTTTATTGCTGCACCACTGATTACCATGATTGATGTTAATGCTCTTGTGCGATATTAGTGGACACTGGTTTTTTTGTGGTATAGTTTAATTAGAATTAGAAAAAAAAATCACACGCACACAAATTCCAAAACCACGAAACTTTCAGCTTAGCTCGCTTCTCTAGGAATTCCATGCCCGATGGACCAAAATCTAAGCAGGGCGGCGATGATCATGACAACAAAGGTACAATAAAGCAATCATACTTACCAATCACTGCTAACGATGTGGAGCCGCTTCGGGAACTGTTGAGTGGTTCACTATTCGCACTATTGTAAACAATGTTACTGAACCCGATGTTCACCGATGACTGATGCAGTTGGGTTTGACTAAGTTGCAGAAACTCCGTGTTTTCTTGCCTGCGAGAGTAAGACACATTCGTATACGTATAAGCAATAATCGTACAACTACACATACGTTTATGTATATATACACATATTCATATGCGCCATAAGAGAACCGTTGTGGGGCGCTGTTCGGTGTTTGCCCTCCCCCCCAAACCGACTGCGCCCCACACACATGCGTGCATTCTAATATGTATTAAATGGATTGAAAATGGAACGAAAATAAGATGTTTATATTCCTTTGCGCATCAACCTCCCCCCCCAAACATCTAGCCCGGTCGTCCGCTTCATCCACTTTCTCCAGCTAGATAACGGTGCCCCGGTTCTTCTACCAGTTTTCGTACGCTCTCTTTCGTCTGTTCGAAGCTCCCGACTAGTGCGTTCCGCCTGCTTCCTAGCCTGACAGCTGCCCAACAGCGAGCAAACAGCATCTTCCAGCCATCCCAACAGATGCCCGCGCTAGGGAAATAACTGAATGGCAGTTTACATCTTTGTATATCTAATTTACGGTAAACGGTCAAACGGAAACTAGTTGTGAGTGACGGATGGTTGGTTCGCTGAGCAAAACCACGGCCAAACTTCACCCTTCCCGTGCTCCGTAAAGGTTGGAACGTTACGATGAACGTATTGCCGCCGCTGCTTGTGTGGAGGGTTCAACTCTTACTCGCCAATGGCAAGGCGGCATAAACTAAAAATCGATCGTTTGCGATCTCGCGCGAGAATCAATCGATCGCTCAACGCAGTTCAGCAATAGAAAATGGTTTGCTAGATGATTTGATGGTTTGATCGGTGAGCTAGAGCAACGAAACGGGTAACACAAATACACCCCTATATAGAATTTCAAGACAATGTTTTTGATAACCTTATAAATTGATCCCTCACGAAATGTCATTAATTGCCCTTTAGTAGTAAATTATTGTTTCTGTTACAATTACGTGTGTACCAGGTACCAGGCGCATCCATCGCTGGTACCAGGTACAAGGCGCATCCATCGCTGGTACCAGGTACCAGGCGCACACATTGTCTACAGTGATCCCGCAGTACACTTACAATGTACTGTACAATTCTTTTCCCCAAGGTACACGACACTTGTGACCTGTTAAACAAGAGTTAAAAATGCTTTTCCCCCCCCTGGGTATGTATTCTGCAGCACTACAAAATTACCCTAAAAGAGATCATAAACCGTCAAGGTTACTCAAGACGTGCTCTCGCATTCAAGAACAGTAGCCTAGGTTTATTACATTTTTATGGCGTATCGATCACGGCCGGCACCAAACGATCGGCCGTGCTTCTTGTTGTTTGTAGCGAATATGAATCGATTTACAAATTTCCAAAAATAAATAAATAATCTTTTTCCGTTTAGTACGCTCTGTAACGCTTTTACGTCTGATCGTGGTACGGATTGTTCGGTGGTAATGGTAGTTGTCCAGCGATTCGACCACATCCGTTCGCTGTAGCGTACACACTGTGGCCCTGCGTTCGTTAGCGACCGTGTAGATCTATTTCAATCTGGCTGCTGCTACTGCTGCTGTTGGCCGCAACCAATTGTTGACCATATTTACTGACCAACTAAGTAATTGCACGCGCTCCGGTTACTTGCAGAGCGACGGTCTGACGCTCGGTCCCGGTCTTAAGGTGCACCCCCGGCGCTACAGACAAGGCTGCTTTGGCCGGGCGGGCTGATTGATTTTTTCGGTAAGTCGTCAAGCGTCCACGCTTTCACGGACGCATGAACTTGACGGAACTGGAGCGCGCACTCGTTTTGCTTGTTACAAATACTACAGTTCGTGGAATGAATCTGCCCGACCCGACTGCTCGTTCACCGATCGGTCTTCTGCTCGAATCATTTTGCTCGACACGAAAGCGTAAAGGTTCGTGTCGTTGCTAGATCGATGTACAAGAGTGATCTTGTAAGCAGGTAGAGCTGAATGGCATATGTGTTGGTGGTAATTTCGCATCCAAGTTACTTACCTGCTCTGTATGTAATTGTTGCAGTATGCACCAGGACCACTAACCCGTCGTTGAAAGTTTTTAAAAGGCATTTTCACACATCTACACTAGATGAACGGATGACGGGGATAGAATGCGTATAATCCTGTTGGTTAGAAGAAAAAAAGGTGCCGTTATTAAGAAGATCATAACATGATCGTTTAAATGGTATAACTAACGTTTTAATTATTTTCATTTGCATTTTGCAATTAACAATCTGATTAGTGTTGGGTAAATCTGACTCAGATTCATGAATCTGAATAAATGTTTAAACTGAATGAATGGTTTTCTTTCTTTGAATCTGTATTTCAAAGATTCCTGCAGCATCAAAGATGCTTGAATCCCACAAATTCATGAGTCCTCAAAGATTCTCAAATCCCAAAGATTCGTGAATTACCGAACATTCATGAATCCTTAAAAAATCATAAATCTCTAAACATTCATGATCTTGCGCAATCTTTACGCATCTCGATTTCAATTTTAACGCGTTCTTGGATGCCACAAACCTTAAGAAAATTCTTGTTTTTCTTCCATTTTTCGATTTTCATGTATTTATATTTATTTAGGTCGGTTCTTCTGAGGTATCATCTTGTCTTGCATCTATCGAAAAGTATTCCGAACAAATTTCTTACAGAATGTCATCCAAGAACGCGTTAAATTTGAAGTTGAGAAGCGTGAAAAATGTATAAATTTTTTAAGGATTTATAAATTGTTAACAATTCATGAAGGTTTAGTAATTCACGAATCTTTAAGGATTCACGAATCTTTCGCGAGTCGACTCGTGATGTGAATGACTCTTCAAGCAAGATTCATATGACACTAGACTTGATGTATTACTTCCTATTTCTGGTACGACGACTGACTACAGTAAAAAAACAAACAACGAGGACAAAATGAGTTTCTTCAACGTGTACCTAAAGCTGAATGCATATAATGACGAACCTTTCTATACCATCCGGTCTCAATAAAAACAAAACAATAAACCCTTTCAGAAAAAGCCTACCACCAGTACGTCATTTATCTTTGACAGAAAATCCTTATCGCAGGAATGGTTCATCGAAGATATCATCACCTCTTGCTGTCCCTTAGATGAAAAGATACTCAGTACAAGATACGTAAGCCCGGTGGCGTACCCCTGTGGTATCTCATAAACCTCACATTAGCATCGATCACCGACCTCCAGAGGATTGTTCCAGAGGTGTGCGGTTTGCAACGATTCATTTGAATATTCGCTAACGGTCGGTCGCCAGTAATGAATGCGGACGTCTGCCCGATGAACACAGCAGCTCCATTGCTGTGTTGCTGTGTAATTTTCGATCCGATAGTAAAAATGGGGAATTCCCCATTACCTTTGGAAAATGGCAGCGACCGGCCAAGGACGAACTCTTTGTGCACCAAGTACACCAGCTAACGGCTGCTCGACTGTCGGTTGTGATAATGAAATAATGATACCTGAATATTCATACACTCCGAAAAGGGGGTTTTTCGGTGCGCATAGATCGAAAGGATTGGGGCGATGATTGTACCTTTAGGGGCAGAGGCCAATAACAATTACCAGGCGACTATCTGCGAGACTACCGCTGGCAACAGAAGTTTCGCATATCTGTGGCCGAACCATCGAATGAAGTGGGAAGCAAATTAACTGCAACCAATTGGTAGAATTACCTGCTTAAAATGTGATTGCTGCAGTAGTCGCCAGTACTGTGTACCTTACGCTTACGATTTTCTAAAGGCATCTTTCAACACACATCCAGAGCGTCGGAAGTCAGTTTGGCTGCAAGTGTACTCTGGAAGAAAGAAAAGCAAAGAGAAAAAACAACGTCAGCTGGAATATAAAACTCGCTCCGTCCTTTAAGACATTCATTACGGGTAGGAAGAACTCAAAGAGAATAAGTGAACCACTCAAGTGCACAACACTATTAACGCAATCAAGGATATCCGACTGCTGTCGGGAAACAGGAAAAGCGGGCAAAATCTTCTACAGTGACCAATTATAATGGATTTCACAAAGAGAGAACGAAAGAGAACGAGAGGGAAAAAGTGAGTACGGAAAAAACAACAAACTACAAACACATTACGTTCATCTATTCACCAAAGAGACGCATAAAACGAACCAGAGTGTACTGTCATTAAAATCTTTAACGTCACATTATCGCACACCAGCGTAATCAATTTATCGTTAATAGCAGAAACGTTTTGGCTAGGACAAGCACATTGCACACCTACGCGCACCCACACACACACACACAAACACTGTTAGCAGCTGTCGTGGGGTCAGGACCTCAAACGAGTATGTCCCATCCCATCGGCCCCAGAACGGTCGTTTTGCGCGGTTTGTAAACAATTTACCCGATGCTTCGGCAACGCAACCCGAAGGGCAAGCATGTCCTTCACAGTTAAGAATGGGGCCAACCGGCTCCCTCCGGCCCTAAGAACGGCTTAGGTGCGTGTCAAAACATAATTACATTCATGAAACATATGTTACTGAAGAGCCAGCGCCACCCAGCGAGCCGACCGGATCGTTACACGCCGGCCGGTCGTCGACAGTCGCGCCGGGCCAGAAAGTCAGGTTAAAGGTCAGCAATAGTCAAATGTGTCATGAATGACGCAGACCAGCCCCAACGCAACCTCCCTTCGCAAACCGGAAGCAATCGACAGAATCGAATGGCACCGCAAGCGGAAATCCGTGGGAATGTGGTCGGTTGCCGTTCACCATCCGCGCAATCGACGACCGGAACCAGCGTCGCAACGGTAGCCCAAAATTGCTTAGCCAGGTTGTTTTTGTGCTTATTCGCGTTTTGGGCACGACGGGAATGATACGATTGTTTGCCTGTTTTGGGTGGTTTTTTGCTTCAACTGGCGTCCTTTCCACAGAACGTCCCACACGGACGGAGGCTCATTTGTTTAGGGGCCGCCCAGGATTGTTTATCCTTTGGTGGGAAGTTCCCACCATGGTAGCATGGTATGGCACCACAGCACTCAAGCAGCATGAAACGACATCTGTCCCCACACACAAAACTGCACAAACACTCGGTCCGGAGCTTTTCCACTGTCCTGTCAGTTCACACCGTGCTAGTGCTTGTTTGCATGCTGATGTGTGCTTCCTCAAAGTGTCGAGTAGCATAATGAAAGTAATAATGTAGAAAGCTAAATTACACATGCCACTGTGTGTGTCGTTTTTGCTAACCCCGTGCAGCACACACACACAGCAGGACAACGGTGGCGTGTGTGTGTGTGTTTTGTCAAAATTTTTGAACAAACAACCGATTGCTCCAATCAGTATCGGTGGGGCGTATCGGGTCAAAGACGGGGGACGAGCTTCGCCCGGGAACGAGGATAATGAATCGTTCGATTCGTTTGATTGATTGATGGCTGTAGAGGTTCGGAGGGTGGGAAAGTTTTATGGACTCGGTTGCAAATGGAGTTTACTGTTTTGGGGAGTTTCAAGCGGGTTACATAAACACGGACAAGTCGACGATTTTCACGAAACTATTACGATGAAAGCTGTGTTCGTGCACTGAAAGACTGATTTTGCGCTTGCTTTGTGCGCGGAGATGTCAAACATGAGGCCCACCACGACGTTGGATACGACCCGAGGCACCTTTGAGACAAAACAAATGAACAAGTTATGTCTAGTGTACGCAAATTGCGTAATTGTAACGCGCGAAAAAAAAAGTTTTTGGTTCTCCTGCACACAATTTGAGAGAGACTTCTGTATAACCTTATTGGTAGAACCAGTGTTGACTTACGATGGGCTCAGTACTTTGATGATTTATTAAACGAATAGCAGAAGATATCATGCTACTGCCACCTGGCTTTGAAGATACCCGAAAGGCCATCCGTAGGTTCAAGAACATTAAGGCACTAAGCACCGACGGAATAGTAGCCGAACTGTGCAAAAAAGATGGTACAGCACTCAAGCAGGAAATTCATCAAATTATTACTGAGGTATGGGATAGCGAATCGAAGCCTTGTGATTGGAATCTCGGCATTATCTATCCCATATACAAGAAGGGAGATAGGCTAGAGTGCAGCAACTACAGGGGTATTACGGTGTTGAATATTACCTACAAGATTCTACGAGAGATAGTTGGAAACTATCAGCGAGAATTCCGAAACGAACCAGATATTCACTATGCGGCAAATCTTGGAGAAGATGGCGGAGCAGCAGATACACTCCTATCATCTGTTCTTTGTTTTAAATGCCAGGTTAAAACTATACGCCTCAACAATGAGCTCATTTGGAATTCTGGCCAACCTTACCAGGCTTGTAAGAATGACAATGACCCATTTCACATGCTGCACCAAGGGCGTGCGCCAGGGAGACGGGCTTGCTTGTCTCCTATTGCATCGGGCGCTAGAGAGGTCCGAGGATCCTCGGAGGTAAATGCTTCGAGGACCATCTTTTATAAGTCACTCCGGATCTTGGCACACGCTGATGACATAGATATCATTGGTTTGAGGCTCTCCTATGTAGCAGAAGCTTACCAAAAAATTAAGCAGTGCGACACTGAACCTCGGGTTGGAGATCAACGAGGCCTAAACCAAAATGATGGTGGAACCAGTGGCCCTGCTTCTTCTTCTTTCCTGGCCTGCTCCTACGGAGCACGTCTTGTAGACAGGGCCTGGCGTTTGTGGCCCTGCTTACAAACATTGATTTACGCAGGGGTTATGTACAGATAGGTGATCGCGCACCTTCGAAGTCATCCAAAACTTCACCTATCTTTGGTCAAAAGTCAGCTCCGATAATAACATAGACGTTGAATTTCGCACATGGGTGCGAACCGGTTATACCACAGCCTGTGGAAACTTCTCCACTCTAAATACCTGTCGTGACGAAACGAAGCTAGAACCTTTATAGTCCCAGAACCTTTACAGTCGTAGTACTCACACACGCCTCTGAGACATAGTCTCTGTCCAAAACTGACGAAACTCTATTAGTCGCGTTCGAGAGGAAGTTGCTCATAAAGATTTTTAGCCCCGTATGTTTGGAAGAACAATGGAGGAGCCGCTACATCGACCAGCTCATGCAGTGAATTAGGCTCACCAGGTGGACTGGTCATGTCATGAGAATGGCACCGGACGACCCAGCCCATAAAGTCCTTCTAGGCTGTCCACATGGACAGAGGAGGCGTGGTAGACCTAAACTTTCAGTCAAGAGAACTTTGATACTAACCAATTTTGTCAACCCGCAAACCAGACTTCAGAAGAAATTTGGCCAGCCCGGAAAAACGAGTTTGACATCGCTGCAGTACGGTTCTAAGTAACATGAAACCAAACATACTGCAACCAAACGTGGTTATTAGTGGGTATACTTCCAAAAAAAGAATGAAATTTACCAAAAAAAAAAAACGTTTACAGAGATTGTTGTAAATCATAAAACCGTAACATTGATGAACTACCTATACCAATTATATTTTGATCAGCGTTATAAGGTTAGCTGTTCGCCAAGAAACAGCACAAATCGATCGCTAATGGGCAGCACGAAATGTCACAAATTGGTTTGGTTTATGTGCAGCAAATTAATTACACCTCCGGCCCTCCCCGAACTCAAAATCTAAAATGCAAGAAAAGTGCATTGATTTGCAATTGAACGACTGCCATATCTATCGGGCGCTGTATCGTACACCGAAACCAAATCTCCCGGACACTCGGCGGAATTTGTCCAATTGAGTAATTGCTAGCCACGTTGGACACACGATTACTCAAAGCAGGGACAACAATTTCATTAGCTGGTATATTGTCGCTCGGTAATTCGCTATTTATACCCAAACCAAAAAAAAAGCTCAGGTTAGGCTCGTTGGGGTTTGGTACGTAATTTTCTTCCATCGCTGTTGAACTTTTGAACGGGTTTTACCTGTTCAATTATCGGTAGAAGCGTATATCCATCTCCCTCTTTCTTTCTGGCACTCCCGGGGGACCTGTGAGGATGGTCCAGTGAGGACGTAAGAGTGTTTCCAAACCATCTTCTCAAAAACAGATTGAAATGCCAACTATATTCCGTTAACGAGCTCGCTCCAGCGGTTGGCTACCAACGGTCACGTAAGGAGATACCGCCCTTGACCCGATTCAAAGTGACCCTTTTTCTCGAAATTGAAAGCATAATTGACAAGGACCACACCAAACAGATAACACTTTGCAGCAGCCAGCAGCAGCTAGTAGAAGCGAATATTATAATGATTGTTACGAAACCGTAACAGCATAATACTCATCCAACAATTCTACACAAACCTGTGTATCCTGTGGCCTATCTGCCGGCGTGTTGTTCCATTGTTCCAGCTTAACACACAACTATCGAGAACTTTTCACATTTGCATTCTAATGAAAAACTGTTAATGCATAATAATAGCATCATCAACGATACACAATGGCAGATGGAATATGTGGTTTAGTTAAGCTTAAGTCCTCCCAGGCCAAAAGGGTAAAACTAAGGGAAAGATAATGTACACGAATGCCACAAGATGTGCCATTTTTGAAGCGCTCTAGGTTTATTTTCCCCACATTAAGAGTGTTGGTTATGTGTTTTTTTTTGCGCTTATTTCAATTATTTAGTTTTAAAAGTTCATGATCAAGAACCCGACCAAGTTCGCTCTTACCGTTGTCTTAATTACCGACCTTGTCATCATTATTCATCTCATCGATTCGGCAGCAACCCGGCGGCACCGGGGAATGGTTCAGAGGTGTACGTTTAATTACGACGCCCTGGGGAAGAATTTTCCCCGCTTTCCCTAGTGTCCCACCGTATGGCATCTAACACGGAAGCGAGCGATGTAATACCCGTTCGTTCTTTTCCAGTGAAGAAAATGCTACACCACTCCCGAAAGAGAGAGAGAAAGCAAGAATGGTCCAACCACATGGACCACTAGGATGCAGCACAGGCAACACATGTGTGGGGGAAATGGATAAATGGGGCTTCTTTTTTTTTTGCTCTGGAACGGAACAATAATTTCCGCGCAAATTTACACCTCAGCGCCCATACGGGCGCATTGTGGGATGCATTGTGTAACAAAAAGGCGGACGAAACCGACGTACGGTTCGAAGCGCTCGAAGCTTGCGTGTTTACGTCCGCTCCAGCACACTGACATAACGATGGGCAGACAGGCAGGCAGCCGAAACCAGCGGTTGTCAGCGTGAAGCAGTCGGAGCCCATCCCTGGGTGCCCCAAAACACTCGGGGAATATCGACCCGAAAAGCGGTTTTTTTACAAACATCTTGCGGTTATGGGGCGGTTGGTTTTTTACCTTGCGCCTCGCATTTTCAATATTATAAGCAACCCTTAAAGCTCTCGCTAACCCGTGGTACGAATCCTCATCCCTTGAAACATCGTCCGATATCGACCTATCCTAGCGTGGAACCGCGAATCTGCTAACTCATCTTCATTGCGAAGCGATTCAAGTTAACGCGACTACCCTGCCCAAGCTAAACCAGGACTTTGTGTGCGTGTGTGTGTGTGAGTTGGGGGAGGTCTTGCGGCAACGTTAGGTTAGGTCCTATCCACGTGCACCCTCGGTACGTCGGTAATTGCGCGCGGACTGTGTATGTTATGATGTGTATCTACTCCAGGCCAAAACCGTCCTTTCTTCCCGCCTGCACTACTGATCCTTCCCTTTGGGATTGTGTATGTATGTGTATGTGTGTTTCGGCATCATCCAGATCGCCCCAAAGTACACACTAATAAGTACTGGGCGCACACTTGCGATATGAAGCCTATACCATAGGATCTACACACCCGAGGGACATCATCGGCCGTGACGAACGAACGCGAACGCTGCTCGGAAGTTCGCCATTAAAGTGTGGGGAGCGATAATAAAATAAAAACGCAGCAGCAGCAGCGAAGAAAAATGCTCCCTCCTCCCAATGCCACCGAAGCAAGGCGAAAGCATTCCCAGCGGGACCGTACTGATATGAGGTGGATGAAGGATGGGGGTAGGGGAGGGGGGGGGGGGGGGGGTGCTTGAAAAAAAAACACACTTACCCTTAATAAATCCGTACTCGTGCCGTATCCTCACAAGTACATCCTTCCATCTCGATGAGCTTTTGATCTGATTTTTTCTTCCTTCACTATCTTTCTTTCTTTCTCTCTATCTCTCTCTCTTCCTCTCTTTCTTGTATTATCTCCCGTTTCGCTCACTCCGACTCGTTCGTATCTCTTAATTTTTGACGTTTTTTTCTTTTTTTTCTGTTGCGTCAATGTGTGTGTGTGTGTGTGTCCCTTTAGTAGTAGTAGCGTTACCACCAGGAGTGTTCGGAACTGATAACCATCGACACTATCCCTCTTGTTACGGGTACAAGTGTCCCCGGACACAATAGAAACTTGCTTAGAAGGTTCCGTAACCAATTGTGCGCCGCGTTTACGTGCACTGCTCGTTTACCCCGTTTCTATACAGCAGCATCAGCATCATCGTCGTCGTCGTCAAGATCATGATCAATCACACTCTTCGCTCTTTATTGAACAATGGTGATTAGCAGGCACAAGCTTTAACAACGCACATACACAAACGCAAACGCATACGCACGCACGCACACACTTCTAAAATGGTCTCCTTAACGATTCACAGGCTACTACTATTACTCCCGTGTGAGAATGATGGTTTGGGCTCGTTTCGGTTGCGGGATATAGCGAGGGAAAGCTTGCCCTGCCTGTCCCGAGCGGGAGCAGCACTGAGATGATATCGATTGTTTCGTCTTATGCATGTGTGCGGATGGGATGGGATCGTTTATCGCACGCGAAATATCCTCACCGATATGATGGCGATGGTGTGCGTGTGTGAGGGAACCACCATCAGCGGGTTGGCGAAAATTTAGCGTGACGAAGAATGAAAATAGTATGATGCCGTGCTTGGGGGGGAGCTTTTGATCTGATTTTTTCTTCCTTCACTATCTTTCTTTCTTTCTCTCTATCTCTCTCTCTTCCTCTCTTTCTTGTATTATCTCCCGTTTCGCTCACTCCGACTCGTTCGTATCTCTTAATTTTTGACGTTTTTTTCTTTTTTTTCTGTTGCGTCAATGTGTGTGTGTGTGTGTGTCCCTTTAGTAGTAGTAGCGTTACCACCAGGAGTGTTCGGAACTGATAACCATCGACACTATCCCTCTTGTTACGGGTACAAGTGTCCCCGGACACAATAGAAACTTGCTTAGAAGGTTCCGTAACCAATTGTGTGCCGCGTTTACGTGCACTGCTCGTTTACCCCGTTTCTATACAGCAGCATCAGCATCATCGTCGTCGTCGTCAAGATCATGATCAATCACACTCTTCGCTCTTTATTGAACAATGGTGATTAGCAGGCACAAGCTTTAACAACGCACATACACAAACGCAAACGCATACGCACGCACGCACACACTTCTAAAATGGTCTCCTTAACGATTCACAGGCTACTACTATTACTCCCGTGTGAGAATGATGGTTTGGGCTCGTTTCGGTTGCGGGATATAGCGAGGGAAAGCTTGCCCTGCCTGTCCCGAGCGGGAGCAGCACTGAGATGATATCGATTGTTTCGTCTTATGCATGTGTGCGGATGGGATGGGATCGTTTATCGCACGCGAAATATCCTCACCGATATGATGGCGATGGTGTGCGTGTGTGAGGGAACCACCATCAGCGGGTTGGCGAAAATTTAGCGTGACGAAGAATGAAAATAGTATGATGCCGTGCTTGGGGGGGAGTTGGTAGACGGATATTATACGGGGAGTTTCACAAGGCGGGATAAAACAATAGCATACACACGCTTTGGAACACTACTGGTATATCTCTCGAGAGTTCGAATCGATTCGGTTCTGGTGGGTGATGTGCGATGTGATGTAGCGACGAGCCACACACACACACGCAGTGACACGGTAAAAGTAGTGTTGGATAACACAGTAGCGCTAGTGGTAATAGATCTTCCTTGATAGATGGGACCTTTCTACTAATACTACTTACTTAGGTGGGTAAACGGAGTAATACTGCACAATCAAATATTTACGTGTTCGGTCGCTTGTTTTGCTTGTTGTTGCTGTTGTTATCGTATTTTTTGGCCTAGACAGGAGGGGCAGTCGTCGTCTCCTTGGATTGCTTCGCACTTCCTCTTCACAGCACTGCACTCTTGGCGGGAGGTTTCGAGCACCGTTTGTTTGCTTGCGAATAGATATATTGCTCCTGTGTTGCACCTGGTCATACACAGTCGAAAGAAGGCGGCACGGTCACAGCGCGCGACAAGAAAAGCGACAATTAAAAGCCACACACACACACACGCCACATGTACAGGATGAAACTATCATTCAATCAAACGACACATCACTCAGGAGGCATTTCACTATCACAATAAGTTTTCTAACGCTAATTGTTGTTTTGTGTCCCCGAAAGTAAATAAACGTTGCGCGCTCGTCTGCCGTTTTACACGTGTGAAGTTTAGAGTACTGGAAGTGACCGTAAGTTTGGTGTTTTCATTTAGCAGGTAAATTTATTACATACAACTTTACAGCATTTTTTGTTGTTGTTAAGAGTAGTCCGATTTAGAAGCGCGATTGTGTTGTAGTAGGTCTGCGATTCCTGCAATGCACACGGACACACCATTAAACAACAATCAATAGTATCATTCAATTGCACCACATGGCACATCACTTTCCCGAACGCAAACAACTTCCAGCTATCGCATGCTATTGCTTCTCGTGACTTGTACACCGGTGCACACACACACACACTGCACTAATGCCGTTAACAGCTTCCCATCGACATCATCACCCACGTCCACCCTGATGCATCATTGTTTTGCATTGTTTCTGTACACTCAGTCCACTGCAACAAACCACAGCATGGGTTTGGTGGTGCGTGCGCTGGAAGGAGCTTCCAAAATCGGCTGCCAACAACACACACACACACGCAATGTGCTTCTGCTCTGCCAGTGCCTACTGCGATTCGCAATTCTTTTGCTTTTTTGGTTCGTATTTGATCCTATATACCTCAGCAAAAGTTTGTTGGGGCAATCCCACCCAGCAGCATTTGCTCGGGGTGAGTAGACACAAAGGGGCCACGTTGGCTGGCCACGTCCCGAGCACGTCCGGAGCGAAAGGACGATGTTGACGGGCGACTCCGACAAACGACGACGACGACGGCGATGACGACGGGTTCGTCGGTTACGTAACTCTATTGACAGATATGTATCTTGTGTAAGATTTCCGATACTTTGCCTGTATTCTTTTTTTGTCTTTGCTGTTGCTTTTGACCACCACCTCGGTCTCTCCTGGTACACACTTTTAGCACACGTTCCTTTCGTTTCGCGATGGGGTCCTCTTAGATCGATCGATGCAAGCAGGCAGACAGAAGAGTTACACCTACCCCTACACACTTCAGGATCGTTGGTGTAGAGTAGAAGCACGTCCACACAAACATACACCGTCCACACACACACACACACACACACACACACACACACAGCTCTACGTGAAGATGAGAGTTTCACATGTGATGAGGGTAGTAGGATGACTTGAAGGGTGTAAAATTTTTACCCACTGTTAAGATTATGCAAACTCCCCCACCCAAGCGCTGTTACGGTACGGGCTGGTGAAATGGTGGCGGTGCTGCAAGGTTTTCGACGAAACAGACCGCGCGAATGCGTATTTGGTGGTGTGTGGTGATTGTGTAAGAGTCCTTCCAGCCGCGCCGTGTACAGTACAGGTCCTTATGCGAATGGGTTAAACAAGGGCTGGAATTCACTGTGGCTACCTACCCACCGATGGTTTTTATTTTCATTCACTTTAGATTAAAATTTCACTGACGTATGGTCGCGGCGGTGGTTACTACGTTTCTGCGCTACGTGCATTATTACCTTCTACACTTGTTACTGAGATTGTTAGCGGGGCTGTAAACGATTACAGCTGTTTGCGATTGGGGCTGGTTGCGGGTTAGAATACTACCTCCCCCGAGGACACGCGTGGTTCGAGGTGAAAATTACGAGGCAAATTTGCTTATGTGCTAAAATGGTAAAGGCGCGCTCTATGCTCTACATATTGGTGCTCAACTACAAGTACCTACAGCTGAAGAGGTTTTCGACACCCAGACGGTGGTACCAGACGCGTTTTTCGAAGGACACCGAGGCGCGTGCCGTGTGTGCGTGTGTTTTTGTGGGGGAGGAGGGAGTGGTTGGTTGGTTTGTGTAGCGTGTTTCACTGTTTATCGTTCCACTATAATTTGACCGTTTTGTTGCATTCGTATCACATGGAGGGCACCGGAAGGAATCGAGGCCGCCGTACGTCGCGCATTTCCGTTCCGAAAGTTTCAGTGCGTGCACGAATCCTTGACGCTCCCGGACTCCTGGTTCTGGGGGGAAGAAGATCCGTCCCGGAGCATGGGGCTGTGTCACTGGTAGGCCAATTCGAAAAGACGACGACGAATTCAACGCGCGCTCGATACGTATCACTTCGGTTCGAAAACTGTACGGATGGTAGGTATCACGTAATCACATGGAATTTCTAAAACCCAGTTCCCAGCGGCTGTGACAGATCTTGAGAACAGAAAGCTTTTTTTTTTCTTCTTCCGTTTTTCGTCACTTTGGGGTTTTTTTTCCGTTACACTTCTTCGTGGTTTATTTTTGCAATCCTGAACAGAGGCACTCACAGACGTCGGTCTCGATGGATTGAAATTCGTTCGTTCTTGTGTGTGTATATATGCTCGGTAGCACTGGGGCCAGCCTGATTGACACGGTGCCGTCGGAACGGCCGTAAACCGAAAAAGGAGGAAAAACTCAAGAACAGCACTCGTGCTCCTAGGACCAGCAGCGGCAGGCCATAGAATGCATAACACTTTTTTCAAACACTACCCCCAGCGGATCGATGTTGCGAAGTTCCAGAGCGAAACCGTTCAGAGGGAGTCATTTTCCATTATTCAGCAAATCTTTCTCCAATGCGCATGACCCAGCCGAAGCTACCGTGTTTGACAAATGGGATGTAATAACAATACTATCAGCAGGAGCAGCAACAGCAGCACCAACAGGAGACCAACAAAAAAAAAACGAGTACCACCATATGCACTTCGCAATTTTCGTCCTTTCTGCCTAGATCTGATGGGTCTCCCTCCGATCCCGAGGGAGTCCTTTCATTAAAAGATTTCTTCAATGGCGGATTGCTGTTTAATTATTAAACGCAGGTTGAAGGTAGAACGTGGTTGCATCACGCACGTTGGATGCTAGCGAACGAAGCATGCGTTTTACTTTGCTCGCTCAAAGGTACGATGAGGTGAAACGTCCTCAGCTGTCTAAAAGAAATAAACAAATCGCAAACTATTTGGAGGTAGTAGCTTCAGCTTACCGAAGAACTGTACCTAAGTTCGGAAACATTTGAATTTGAATATTTTGTATTTAGTTTAAGAAAAATTGAGAAAATATGAGTTAGTAGATAGAGATAGGTGCGGAAATAACATAAACGGAACATTTGAAGTGAAGCTGTCGTCCGATTATAGTCAAAAGAATTCGTTTAAATGACGATTCGAGCGCCACCTATTGCACTGTAGCGAAGCTTTGAAGTACTATCGCTACGAACGAGAAAAAAACCACCCTTGTACTTATTCATTTCTTTGTATAAAGTAATTGCTTCATTTGAGACTAAAACACCCCAAAACATTGTTAATAAACAACAGATATATCCACATGATG